>JBBBDQ010000614.1:1085000-1110000 GCA_037127315.1 Ascarosepion bandense
ATACCCGCTTTAGAATTATTATTGTTTCTGGTATTTTTCGTTTCTGATAAGATCCATAATATTTTAGGGTGTGGTTGTAATTATTCTATTGTTGTTCAGCGTGGATAAATCGCTTTTTATAGTGGATGTTATAGTTGATCTGTTTTATTTTCGTTAATAATGATGCCATCTTTTTGCAGTTTTCTGTTCAGTATGTCTTTCTGTTAGCATTGTAGGAGAAATAGTAATGATGTTGGAGGTTTTGAAAGTGGTTTCTATTATTTTTTGTCTTTGGTTAAGTACTGTTGGTCTGAAAAATCCTTGATGCTTAAAAACAGAATCCTATAATTATTCCAGATTTGATCGAGTAGTAGGAATAAAACATGATCAGGTTATTTTTGTTGGTAGATTTTCTGTAAATCTCAAACTGAAGTTTCTTATAATTGCTTGGCTATATATCTAGGAAGAGTAAAGTCTCGTTAGACTCAGATTTAAATGCATTGTGGGTGTTATTTAGTTCGTTGAAAAAATTGGGTAAACATTATATATTAGTAGAGAATTATTTATGTATATGAAATAAGAATAATTTTGTGGTAAAATATTTTTAAGTGGATCACCTTTCAAAAATTACAAAATTAAAAAGTCAAAACGTCGCTGAAAGGAAACGTCACCGAAACATACAATTTCTTTGTATAAAAATTGTTATCAAAGGTGAAGAAAACATTGATTAAAGATAAAAAATCATATTTTTATGAATTCTGTAGGAATAGTTAATTTTTTTGTTTAATAAATAATATAAAGCATACAACATGTAAAACATACATGTAAAATACACACACACACACAAACACACACACACACACACACACACACACATATATATATATATATATATATATATATATATAAGTATACATGCAATTGTAAAAGTAACGAAGAATAAAATTGCAACGTTCAAAACATTAATTTAAACTGGGCTGAATATAAATATAGAGTAACAAATATTTATTATTCAAGATTTACATTATAACATGTAAATAACTACTTCATTTTTTCTATATTGAAAAAAGAATGTCTCCTCTGGTATTTAGTAATTGTGGAAATAAACATATTATTTAAAATTTATTTTATGAAGCATCAACTTTTAGTACAAGGTAAAATGTTTAATAAAGGAAGACGAAAAAAGAAAAAGTGTGAAGAAAAGAAAATAAGAAATCAAGAAAAAGAAAAGAAAGAGAAAAGAAAAAAGTAAAAAAGAAAAGGAAGGCTTAAGAGATACTATAGAGAAAATAGAGAAAAAAGGCAAAAGAAAAGTGTAAGAAAAAAATTATTGCAAGATAAAGGAAGTGGAAAGTAATAAAAATCAAATGAGCGGAAGTTAAGAAAAGTTAAGCCAATAAAAATGATGCTAAAAACTAGAATTCAATTTTGAACTGAAATGAACTGCAATAGTAAGTTAAATATTGCAATTCAAATCTTATGATATTTTTTAAAAGAAATCACAAACTTAAACAAAAAAAAATTAATAGAACGTAAAATGAAGGATAGGTAATATAAAGACTAAATTAATCCGACTTGATATTATTTAATCCGACTTGATATTAATCCGACTTGATATTATTTAATCCGACTTGATATTAATCCGACTTGATATTATTTAATCCGACTTGATATTATTTAATCCAACTTGATATTAATCCGACTTGATATTAATCCGACTTGATATTATTTAATCCGACTTGATATTATTTAATCCGACTTGATATTAATCCGACTTGATATTATTTAATCCGACTTGATATTAATCCGACTTGATATTATTTAATCCGACTTGATATTAATCCGACTTGATATTATTTAACCCGACTTGATATTATAAATTATAATAAAAATAAATAAAGAATAAATAACGAAGGAATTAAATTTTGCAATAAAGTTTCAATATATATATATATATTGCATAGAAATGCTATAACTCATTCAAAATGTATAAATTATTTTAAATGTGTGGAAAACTTCTAATATATTCATAAATCATTCAAAATGCTTAGTACACACCTAATATACACGCGCACACACATACTTACACACATGCATACACACACAGAAAAATTGCTGATATGAAAATAGACAAAGTCCCTTTCTGACTGTTAGAGTTAACAAGAAATTTTTATGCTGGCGAATGTATTCGTGCTAGGCTTGCTTCCCCGACAGCTACAATCTCCAAGAATATAAATGTAAAGTCAATAGTCATCTCCTATCTCACTAACCTGCATGCTCCCTCTCAAACTCCTTTCCTTGTCCACTCCACTCTCATCAGTATTCTCATCCTTCTCTTACCCACTTTCTGATACCCCCTATAACCTGTAACTCTTTCTCATGACTTTCCTCCTACGTAATCCCCAGCAAAACAGTGGCAGTAAAATGCCTTGTTTAGGGCTATATGATTATAAAAAATAGTCAGAAACAGTTGATTATTTTGAATCATATTGCACAGTTACATTCACTGAATATAAAACATGGAATGAAAGACTGGACTAATTTCTGAACTGGAAAATGTGCAACTTTAACGTAAAAAAAGCAAGAAACTGATGGAAATATTATTCAAACCCGATTACAGATAGACAATTCTACTCCTGCAGCTTCCTCTCTCGCGCTTCCCGCCTGTGGAACTCACTCCCGTATTCCTGACGGCTACAACCTCCAGAAATTTAAATGCAAAGTCAATACTCATCTACTAATCACTGGCCTCTACCTCTCTCCCCTCCCCTGTATAACCTTCCCTTTCTCTCCACCTATGTATCTGTCATCGCACCTGCTTTCTCAGCTTTCTATTGTTCCTTTCTCACTAGTTTGTATTCCTCACTCTTTTCTAATTAATCTTTTTACATTTATGTAACCCCCTGCACATCAGTGGCGTTTCCGCCTTGCTCGGGGTGAAATGATTAAAAAAAATAAGTTTAGTTTTTACCAGCATATCTACACTTTTGGGTCACTTAATGCTAATGAATTTGTTTGTTTTTTGTTTACTACTTGTTGATCTTTCGTGAGTCTATTGCTGTCGAGATATAAGTAGGGCTGCTGTGATTTGATGTGTAATGGTAATATGCTATCTTCTTTTGCAACTATATTTTGTTATATAATTTTGTTGCTTTTAGAAATTCTAAAAAGTTATTTGGGTCAGCTTTGTTCAAGATGTTTTTCAGATTGTTTTCTTAATAGTATTTTAATCGCTTTTATTCAAGTTCTTTGCAGCTTGTTAGTATATTTTCCCTGTGTTGAGCTCTTTACATCGAATGCAAATTGCTGCCTTCTCACCTTTTAGTAGGTGTGAATGGGTGACAGCGGTGTAGCCTATTTGAAGTCTAGTCATTACTAATACTTCTCTTCTTGACATTTTCTTATTGGTAATTTTAACTTCTATCCATTCTTTGAGGATGGTTTAATTTTCTAGGGTTTGTTATTTTTTCATAACTCGTCATTTGGTCGTAATAAAGTTGTTGATTGGAGGTTTGTAAGATAGGGCCTGTAAAAGTTTTATGGCATTTTTCTATATACTGAGTCAAAACAAAAGTAGAATATGCTTTCTTATTGATATAACAGTTCCTGTAAATTTAAACGAGTATACGTTAACATTTATATATTCGAAAGAGCATAATAGCAACAGCGACAGTAGCAGGCAGCTAACATAAAGTGAAAAGATTATCACTTCGTAAGTCTGCTGCTAGGAAAGTTGTTTTACTCTGTCGTGCTAGATAGTTTTTTCTTTGCAAATATGGAATATTGCTTCCACATCAGATCAGATGCTTCTGCTATAAATTTTAAGATTTTTGACAAAATATAAAAAAAGAATATTTAATATTTTTGACCTGGCATCTCGGGTTTAGTCATGATACATCTGTAGCGTATCAGCCAGTTAAGTGCCATACGTGATACACGCTTTGGACGATCATATCATATCATGACTGACTGGGCAGAAGATTAACCCGAAACAGGTTCCCATTGATTTCTGCGGTAGACTGGTTGCCAGCCAATGCTATAAAACCCTATCTGTTCTACTATTTAACCCATAACTAGAGGGAAGAGACGGATTAATACCTTTCCCAAGCGTATTTGTGCGTAAGTGAATGCAAGGAATTCAACTGGATTTCGAACTCGGCTCCACGATTTGTCGTTCCGAGTCAATATCCACTGCACTACCAAGCACATTCTGTCAACCCTCTATATTTTCTATAAGTATTGTCATGGTAATTGTTCCGATAAATTTTCTCTATCGTATTTCGACTTTATGAATACACGATTGATTAATTTCATAGTTAACATGACTAGAGTGACTCTGAGTTCTATGCTAACTGTTTATTCTATTGCATTTTTAGCTTGTAGAACTCATTTCTGGCTTCATATTTCCAAGTCAATTTTGATCTTCAAATATTTAAATGCAATGTCAATCGTTATTTTCTGCTTTCTTAATCCATGTTCTTTCATTGTTCTCTCTCCTTAATAGTATTTTTCATTTTCTCTTGGTAAGCTCTTACATTTTAGTTTTATTGTCTTTCTTGGAGTGTATGGATAAAAAGAATCATATCTTATGTTTATGTCTTCCAGTTCTCGAATAAAGATTGTTTAAAAGGGTCCATGATAATGAAAGTATTGGTTCTTCAATTTGGTTTATATTGTAATTAAATCCTACAAGCGAGTAATACAAACATGGCAAACGATGACTGCATATTAACAGCAGTACGAGAATATTCTTCTCGCGTAGATTAAAGGAAGGGTCATGAGATAGGAATAACAAAATGAGGACGTTGTATATTACTGACTGCTCTTTTCGCATTTGCTAGGGTGGCTAGTTAATCCGTGTCACAGACTCACATTCAGGTGTATTTCTTTCACCCACAGATCCAACCTGTGTTTTTTTTTGCTGAAACAAAGCGTAATAGACATTGGTCACATTTTCTGGAAAAGAACACATTAGAAAACTAGCTCGGTTATACGATTTGTCGTTCGGAGTCGATATCTACCGCACCACAACGCACATACTATCAACACAGTGTATATTCTATAAATATCCTCATGGTAATTGCAAGAAGTTATTATAAGATTTTCTTTAGTATGGGTGTTTGAAAAACGTAAAATTATATTGAGGTATGCATAAATTATTAATAAACCACCACGAGTGAAGTGGGAACTGAAATCGCTGAAATAGTAACATCAGTTTTCACTCGTTTGTTTATTTAAACGGAATCGCTGAAAAATGAAAGGTGCATTTTGTTTGCAAATAGAAGCAATTTGTAGAATAGAACATAAAACAGAGTTGATAAAAAGAGACTAGACCTTTTTTTTCCATTTTGTTTTGAAAATAGTGAAATGTTTTAAATTAAAACTTGGTACTTCTATTACAAAGAAAACAATTACAATTAAACATTTAAGTTTTACCCTAACGAGCGCTTTTATAACATTTTGCTTTGTGGTGCAATCGATAGCTACCGCACCACAACGCACATCCTATGAACCCTGTGCATATTCTATAAATATTCTCATGGTAATTGTTCCGATAAACTTTCTTCTATGGTACTTCGACTTTATGAATATTTAATTGATTAATTTCAGTTAACACGACTGGAGTGACTAGTTCTAGGCCGGCAGTTTCTTCTATCGCATCTTTAACTTGTAGAACTCATTTCTGGCTTCATGCTTTCAAATCAATTTTGATCTTCGGTCACGATATCAAGTACCTTCGTGTTAGCTTAATCATTGCAAATTTCCGAAAGGTACCCGCACCCAATCAAATTAGCACGTCTTAGGATAAGCTTTTCTCTGGTTTTCAACCACGTACCAACAGTACCACATGCTGAGATCCTCTCTTCCAGCCAATAAAATAATAAAAGTCGCACATTAGTGTGTTTCGAACCCGGATCTCATGGTCTGAATGCTAACGTTCTAACAATTCACTTATGTGTCAGTTTGAGGCAAATAGTTTGATTGTAATTCATGTAAATAATTATCAACAAACCCCTAAAAGTCATTGCAGAGTCGATTTAAAATGAACTGTCAGTGTTTTCTAAAATAAGCTGTAATTTCACTACATTTTGAAAATGAGCTTTTCACACACAAAAAAGTCTGTGAACTGATGAACTAAACAGAAGAATCATGTCGAAGATTGAGACGATGCCAATGTTTTTCCTCCTTTTTGTTTTTAGTTTCATTAGTAACAATTTTTCACCCTACCTTATATATGTTGATTCTGTTGCGTACGCTTCCGATCAGCGGTGTCATTTATCTTCGAAGCTAATTAATGTTTTATGCCTAAAGTCGCCTATTATTTCCATGAACGTCGCTTGCTATAATTTATTCCCTTGTTTGTTTCCGATTTAATTTGCCACTGAATTCCAAAATAGACAAATTAAATCTGACTCCAGTTGGTCAGTTACAAATAAGTGTGGCGTTCACGCCTCTGTTTGATAAAAAAAAACAAAAAAAAACGCTGTCGACCCGCTTTATAGTGAATTGTACTACAATTGCAAATTTAACTGTCTGGCATACTTTTACGTATTCATATACTTTTAGATTTGAAAATAACTCTAAGTGCTTACAAATCTGTGTGATTATCGTCCGCTTGTTTGGTCCTCTGACGTTTTAAGTAGACGTGTCAATACAAAAATGGAGTGAACTGCAAATGCTTGATTACTTTTTATGGATTACCTGGAAGGTTGCATATGATTCCTTTGTACCAATGGCGGCGAATTATCTCCGATGTATCTATTTTTGTGTCGTGTCGACAGAATCAAATGAAGAATATGCAATGCCATCGGTCCAAACCTATCACGTCGGTGTCAGTCATTTTTTACTGCTATAACACAGCTTTCTTGTGCCTTTTCTGTAAATATTTTCCTGATTAGCTTTTATTTTGTTACCTCAACGACAGAAATTGAAAAGTATGGAAATAAAAGGAGGATACCTTTACTGTGAATCAGAAAGTGAGAGTTGAAATTCCTCTGAAGAAAAAAGGTTTGGAGAATTTTACATTCTCAGGTTTTATTGAAGGCAAGACCAACAGAGGAAAAAGGAATAACCTACCTAAAGTGCTTCTGTAAATTGTTTGCATAAAAATGATTAGAAAAGATAAAAAAACAACATTTTCTAAGAGCTAGAAAAGATAGAAAGTTTTGGAGAGCCATAGTCGCTCAAACTAATAAGATAAAAGTACAGAAAGACAGAAGTAGATTGATAGCTAGGTCTTATCATTTTATTTTAATGCGTAGAGAGTTTGTTTCTCACTGAGTGTCACATATACAAATCTGACATTAAATATTCCAACAAATTTGACATGTCCACTCAACTACCCGAGATCAATGTAAAATTGTTGCATTTACGATTTTTGCAGTTATATGCAGAGGCATTGTTCATAGACAAACAGACCGAGAAGAAATTCACAGAACATATTAGAAGTTGATTTTCAGATAGGTCTCATCATTTTGCCGTGGAAATCGCTAGATTTAAACGTAGATTATATTCTAATTTTCTCTCTCTCTCTCTCTCTCTCTCTCTCAAGCACTTATCGCCTGTGGAACTGTCTTCCGGCTTTTGCTTTCCTATCAACTTACATTTTTTTGCTTTTTTATAAACTTTTTCAATGTGTCATGTCTCTTCGGAACATTGGTGATGGTGGCTCACTACAATTTCTTGCTCATGATAAATCTTCCCATTAACAATCATCTTCAAAACTTAAAAGCAACGTCAATCGCCATATTTAAATATCCTGATTGAACTGTTACTTGATAACTGTCCTCCTATATGGCAGCAAATGCTAGACAATCTCTTGAAAAATAAAGGAAAGACTTGAAGCAACAGAAATTTCGTTCCAATGAAGAATGCTAATGATAACATGGACTGAAGAAATCAGAAAGGATACGGATTTGGAGAGAATGGAACTGAAAAGGAAACTTATACTTAACATCAGGAACAGGCCGCTGAAGTTTTTGGGACATAATGATAGAAAGAGGCGTAAGACAAGGATGTGTCTTTTCATCGGATTTATTCAACTTGTACAGAGAGACTATTCTGAGGACTCTAAATGTTATGCCACGATTTGTCATCGGAGGCCGCAATTTGAACAACATAATGTACACAGATGATACAGTGCTGATAGCAGACATGGAAAGGAAACTAGAAGACCTACAGAAGGTAGCTGAGGAGAGTGACAAGAAAGAACTATAAATAAACCGCAAGAAAACCGAATGCATGTTCATCAGCAAAAAGACCATACTAAAATTCCAACTACAAGTGAGGGATACTAAAATCAAGCAGTTACAGAAATTGAAATACCTGGGAGATGTTCTAACAGAAGACGGAAAGTGCGACACAGCGATTCGAAGGCGAATTGGATGGCAAAGAACACGTTCCAGAAGCTGAGTAGAGTATTAAGAGACAAAATAATTTTGCTAAAAACAAAGAAGAAACTATTGGATTGCTATGTGATGTCAGTTTTTCAATATGGCAGTGAATGCTGCACAATAACACCGAAGATGAAGGAAAATGATGAAGCAACTGAAATGTGGTTCTACAGAAGGATGCTGCGGATCTCATGGATTGAGCATGTGAGCTTTGATGAGATTTTGGAAGGGATGGAAACGAAAAGAAGATTAATACTGAGCATCAGGAAGAGACAGCTAAAGTTCCTGGGACATGCAATAGGAAGGCTTGGAGGACATGATACTGACAGGCCAGATAAAAGGAAGAAGAGACAGGAGAACCAGCATGTGGCGTACCTGACTGGCCTGAGCATGTGGATGCCAGAACGGGGTTTGTTTGTTGTAACATGAAAAGCGTGCTAAGAGCTACCAGGGAAAGAGAAACGTGAAAAGCCACGATCACGTACGTCTTGAAAGGACAAGGCACATAGAAGAAGAAGAATGTGGAAGAAGGGCTTGAAGAATCTGATAGACAGAGGATAGATAGTGGGAAAGAGAGAGGGGAAAACAGCGCGTGACATACTTGATAAATTTGAATAAATGTATGGCAGAACATGTATAGCAGAGCATGTGAAGGGCTATGATCGCCTATGTTCTAAAGAGACATGACACATAAAAGAAAATTATTATTGTTCTTTTTTTTCACTAACGTTTTCTGATTATCTTCCTCCCGTAGTTATCTAATGTTACTTAGTAGAATTAGTCTGAGTTTTTTTTCTGATATATTTGGTTGAGGATGTTGATTTTCTGTTCCTTATCATTCCTAACATAACTATGCATACCTGTAATATTAAAATAGCCCCCATTCTCACACGAGAAAGCATTACTTGACTAGCAGAAATTTACATACCGAGACGCGCAGACAGGGAAGAAATAAAAGAATATATTCAAGTATAAAAATCTAAAATATAACGTTATATCTCATTTAAGTTCCGTTAGAGAGCAGATAACCATTTGTAGGAGAAACTTTCCAAGAAGTCATTATAAGATTTTGTTTAGTATGGATCTTTGAAAAACGTGAAAGGATATCGAGTTGTGCGTAAATCATTAATAACAACCACGAGTGAAGTGGGAACTGAAATCGCTGAAATAGTGATATCAGTTAGTTTTCACTCATTTGTTTATTTAAACGGAATCGCTGAAAAATGAAAGGTGCATCTTGTTTGCAAATAGAAGCAATTTGTAGAATAGAACAGAAAACAGCGTTGATAAAAAAGAAACTAGACTTTTTATTTTCCATTTTGTTTTGAAAATAGTGAAAATGTTTTTAATTAAAACTTGTCACTTCTATTACAAAGAAGACGATTACAATTAAACATTTAAGTTTTATACTAACGAGCGCTTTTATAACACTTTGCTTTGTGGTGCAGTCGATATCGACTGGGGACGACAAGTCGGAGAGCCGAGTTCGAATTCTAATTGAATTCCTTGCATACACTTATGCGCAAATACTCTTGGGAAAGCTATTAATCCGTCTCTTCCCTAATAATAGGACAGATTGGGTTTTATAGCCTTGGCTGGTAACCAGTCTACTGCAGAAAGCAAAACCAACCTACTGTGGGATAATCCTCTGCCCAGTCATGATCGTCCAAGCGTGTATCGCCTATGGCACTTCACTGAGTGTTGTATAGAATTCTATAATAAAGACAATTTTGAAGTACAAAATCAGTTTATGATGTGAACAGAACATGAAGCTAAGATTCTCGTAATTATGGGTGTACGTCGATAGGCGTCAAGTGCCAATCGTTATCGATCTCATTATGTCCATAATCTAGTGAAATAGTTATCAGTTTTAGTTAGTAAAGCTGTTATCTGTAAATGATAACCTAGACATTTCTGAGCGTAATGTTTGTCTGAAAATTATTATTTCTGGAATAAGTAGTTATTTCAGAAATAAGGAGATATCATTAATTATACTATTTATATTTGGACTGTTGAATTCACTTTTTTTGGTTTGTTTTATCACAACGTTTCAGTCGTTAAACTTTTCTTCAGATATATATCGATCTGGATAATCTACAGTGTTATTAGCCTAATGGTTCATTTGATATCCATATGCTTGGTATCCATATGAGAACATACGTGTGAAGAGACAGTTCCAGTACCTGATATCAGTTCTTAGTTAAATATTTCATGTTTTCAAAATGTACATTTTAGCGCAAGGCCGACGAATTCAGTACAAAAATAAGAGTGATCTTACATAAGCAAAAGTAAGGGCATCTTGTTTTATTCAATAGCGAGACATTTCTAATGTTTCGTATAAACTTTACAAGATGAAAGTTAAATCTGAAAGTTAAATGAAAGTTAAATCTGATAAATTAGCTTCATAGAATTGCGAGCGGGTAATATAGCGAGCATTGTTACAGGGATTAGAATCGTCGTCAGTCAGTCAGTTAAGTGCCATACGTGATACACACTTGGACGATCATGTCTCGAAAGAGACATGACTGACTGGGCAGAAGATTATCCCGCAGTAGGTTGATATTGCTTTCTGCGGTAGACTGTTTGCCGACCAAGGCTATAGAACCCAATCTGTTCTGTTAACCCATAACTGGAAGGAATAGACGGATTAATACCTTTTCCAAGGGTATTTGCGCGTAAGTGAATCAAATGAATTCAACTGTAATTCGAATTCGGCTCCCCGATTTCTCTTCCGAGCCGATACCCACTGCACCACAACGCACATCCATATACCACTAAAAGGAATAAATGAGAGAGATGCAATGAATTCGGCTGGAATTCGAACTCGGCCCGCCGATTTCTCCTTCCGAGCCGCTATCCAATGCTCCACAACGTACATCCACATCGTCGTACCGAGGTCAAATTTTCGCTTTGTTTGGAGTGTTGCCTTTCGCATAAACACCGTTGAAAGACACTCATCCATCACTTTACCCTGGATATAAATTAAATAGTGGGCTTCACGGGCCTATCAAGCCTTGATTGGCAGTGTGCATATGAAAATAAAAATAGTTGGGAAGGTAATGGGAAACAACAATCTTTCCCAAGTTTTCATAGATATTCACAGGTAATAAAGAAAACGAATTTGTGGAGAGTTATGGTCACATACGTTGTGAAAGAACCGGAAGTTTAAGAAAAAGTTTATAAAAATAAGCAAGATAAAAAAAAGATGTCAGTTTAGGAATAAAACTAAAAAGAAATCTGTTTTTTCAGTTTGCAAAAACATTAATTAAGAATGCAATATTAAGTACTCTAAAATAACAGCAATTTCCAATTTTATTTTTTCGCTACAACAGACGCCGTTTGTGTCCGCTTTTGATAATTGAAAAACGTGTTCTTTGTTTTCTAACAGAATGAGCCATCGTATAGGCACTCACAAATTTGATTACACATGATTAATGGTCGTTCTATTATAGAATGTTAAATAATGATAAAGCCTCTATCCTGCTGCACTTTTTACAAAAACCCATTTTATCGCTTTTCTAATAAGTTCTATTTCAGTTCTACTATTGACTCATATGAAGTAATTTTGCTTGATTATCACTTTGAACCGAGTCTGTGTGATATACAAATAAATCCGTCCATATTTTCTGCTCTTACCTCTAAAATGAATCCACGCAAAGCAGGCTCCTGTTTTTTTTCTAAGCCTTACAAATAGATGCCTTGGTGAATCTTGCTTTCTACCTTCTTGGAAAACTTCTGTAGTTCTTGCTTTTAACAACTTTATCGAACGTACTAATCTAACGAACAATTGACCTATTAGTGTTTTGACTTTTGCCAAAGTGCTACAAGTTCTAATCAACTCCGAATGTATTTTTAGACAAACAATATGACTTAATTTTTGGGTACAACTGTCGATGCGTTAACGGTTATTGCAGAATATGTTTTTTCTGTCATATTTTAGATGAGAATAACGAAACTTGAGCGTATTGCAATTTAACCAAAATCGAACCTGGATGGGTGGCCACTTTGGAATTGCAGGTGTTTGGTTGCGTGGGATGATGGGGTGCTGTAATGGATATTACCTCAAAATTCTTAATCGGAGAGCAGAGTTCCAATTCACATTGGTTTCGTTTTATTCACCTAGGCGCAAAAAATCCTTGGAAAATATATGAATCTATCACTTCTCCTTCCAAGCTACATGCTAATTTGTAAGAATTTGTCACGAAGCTATTATTATTGTAAAACAAAATCTTACAATTTAAAAATATTTTCTGGTTTTAAATAACCTACAAAGAGTTGATAAACATTAGAAAAAGAATCAATCAATTGAACCGTACCTTTCTATAACTGGAAGGTGTCTGACATTGATTTAACATGCTGGTCTGTCTGACGAGTTGAAGGTTTATAGCGTTTCTCTACAGAGAAATCTTTCTTATTAAATCACGAAGAAAATGTATTTAATCGCCATACTTGTAAATGTTTTTCACTAATGAATGCGTCCCCCACGACTTGGACATAAATTGTTCTTAATTTTTATCAATGATCCTCCCTCCCGAAGTTAAGAACCCAAAACTCAGTATCAATGTTGAAGAAGAAACTATTTACTCCTGCCTTATTGTTAAATCTGATAGGTTCAATGAAGTCAAATTGACATCTAATAACAAATATGACCTTCCATGTGTTGTTAAATGGGACAAGGAATGGTTTGTTAGTTTTAAGGCCACAACGAAACTACTCTCGTTTAATCTCTTTTTTCCTTCAATATGACTGATGCTAACCTCCAGGAAAGTAAGTAGTTGCGCCCTTCTCTGCCTAACGTTTCCCACTGACAGAAAGTAGAGTTATTATAATGAATCAATTGCGAAGACAGACTCGTTTACAGAATCGTGCTATAAAATTGCACGTTTATAAGCTTACCATTTTGTCTGTGCATGAAATATCGCTGCTGCATATATTCAGATGTTGCTACTATATATCTAGAACTTAGCAAATTTCTTTGTTTATGTTTCCCTAGTGACGGTTTACGAAGACCCGACAAAGCATAGTGCTTATAATCTACTTATATATCTACCTGATACTAACACTGTAAGTTTCAGAATTTAGTAAAAACTAACAGTATAGCCCGCCGTTGCTCGGGTGTAATGTAAGCTTTAAAACTAATCCATGGTCCTGGAGATCAGACTCTTTGGACGTTGGCACGAAAGACTAAAATGCAATAGTTGTTTCCAGTTAAAGCAAAACAGTAGACTGAAAGAAAAATGAATGGATGTAAGTCAAATTTTGATTTCCTGGTATCGATATCAAATAAGATTTTTTCGTCGTAAACTGAATTTTGAAGACTAAATAAGTCCTCTGAGTAAATGGTATCATGGCTGAGACTAACAACTACAACTATACCTACTTAGAGTCAAACCCGTAGCAAAAACTAAAATAAAAGGGCTGAAAAAATACAAACATACAGGTAGATAAACACACACACACAAACATCTTGCTTATATATATATATATATATATATATATATATATTATCGATTTTCTGCACTATTGCAAGAAATGCAACCTTGAAACTTCTGAATATCGATTCTTACGTCTTTGTCTATGAGTGTATCAAATTTGATTAAACTCGGACCACTCCTTCTATAACCCGATTTTTTCGATTATCGATTTTCGATATTTATCGGGGGTACCTCGACACAAAACCTAGCTAAGAACACTCGAAGACGCTTATAGTACAACTGTGTAAATTTTCAAGAAAATCGGCTCAGCCGTTTCGGAGTCCATAGGTAACGCACACACATACACACACAGACACACATACACACACAGACAAAGTTCCATTTATAAATAAGTTTAGATATTCGAATGTCTGCCATATATTTAACACAAAAACTGTATAATTTTTTCCGTAGCATTAATACCAGGCCTAATAGATTTTGATGTTTTTCCGTCTTTATCCAGCACTTTCTGAACTTACTGCAGTTGACGTTTATTTGCGTTCCTAAGATGCCTGCGAGGCGCTGTGCATTAGCAAGATTATTTTCATTAGACAAAGGACTAAATGACGCATACAAATACACTAATTCAATTATTGTTACTTGTAAGGAATTCCTGAGTTGAAAGAAATTGCCTCGCAGACACACAAAAATCTAATAGACAAAGGAACTAATTTCCTGACACAAAAATGGTTCCACTTTGTAATATTTGAGAAAATAACAGGAAAGCGAACTCTGGAATGTAAGGGAGGTAACAAAGTAAAGAGAGCTTCATCATTAATATTTTTCTTTCAACGTTTTACACATGTTTTGCAATTTCGAGAAAAATATACTGGCTGCGTTTTAATCAGGTCCTACGATTTCGCACAATTTATATAGATTGTTTTGAATGAGCTCAGCTGCAGAGTTAATTGAATGGAGCACTAATTCGGTTTCCTCGGATTAGCTCTGCTTGATTTTTTACCTGTACAAAGATAATTTAAATTTTAGATAAAGATTATGATAATATTGAAAAGTATTAAGCCTAAATGTTGTACAGCACTAAATCAAAACAAATATAGAAAATGTGAAAAGAATGGGCCACTATTCCAAATTAATAAGACTTGCTTTTCATCCATGTAGTCGGTTACAGCAGTTTCACGTTAAAACAACGGTTGTCCTATGGTCAACACAGAAGAGTTAAGCAACGTCGACCATGTCAGTTCATAGATACCTAACCACTTCAAAATACAAGGTGCTGTAAGCCTGGATGAGCGGATTGCGTAATGAGTAACAGCTGGGAAAGTTATTACTCAATTAATTACCATACTTAATATACGCTAGAAATTGGATACTAGTTCGAAATTGTTAATTAGAGAGATGCGTTCCAATTCTCGCTGAGTTCATTATATTTATTTACGTAAAAATATCATTGGGAAAGGCAATAATTCACTTTTCCTCCGACCAAATATGGGTCACTTAAGGGAGACTGCGATAGTAAATCATTGATATCCCAAAAGATGTCTTACTATATAAGACACGTAACCTGCATAATTTCCTTTTTGTTGCCATTCTTTCTAACACCTCATCGTTGCTCGCATGCTCAGACCGAGCATCAGGAAGAGACAACTGAAGTTCCTAGGATACGCAATGAGGAAGGAGAGCCTGGAGAACCTGATACTGACTGGCTAGATAGAAGGAAAGAGAGACAGAGGAAGGCAGCCGATAACATATTTGCAGGGCCTGATCAGGTGGTTGACGGAACGGTGGTTGACAGGAGTAACAGAAACAAACATACTAAGAGACACAAGGGACAGGGAAACATGGAGAACCATGATCGCCTACGTCCTGAAGGGACAGGGCACATAGAAGAAGAAGAAGAAGAAGAAGAAGAAGAAGAAGAAGAAGAAGAAGAACCTGCATAAATTCAGTTAGCCGTGTAAAAGAAACCAGCCCATCCTTGTTAACGATTTTAAAGTTTTGTCTACGATAGAACAATGAAAATTTACGCCTGTATAAAATACGCAACTATAACAGACAGAAACAATATCATAGTGCTATTTATTCATTCATATCAACAGACTGCAGTACTATTTGATCAATGTCATAACAAAATGTCTTAGATTGTTTTATTAAAAAATATAACACTATCTTTTAGTAGTAATCTAAACAAACCACTATAATATAATGTCATTTATTCACAGTTATTATATCTGTATTTTGGGATATGTATTAATAGTCATGCCACCATCTTATATTGCTGTTTATTTACAGTATTAATATTATTCGGACTATTGTTCTTATTTTTTTTGCCATTTGTACGACGTTTCGGCCGTTGTAGGTTCCGGCCTTCTTCAGGTGCTAGGAATTTCGAACCGAACCTTTTATTACAATCACTGGCGTATATCATCCTCGTTCCTTGCGTAAAGCATCGAACGGAAGTCATAAGTTATCTCCCTCTAACACTGCAAGTTACTTGTTCACAATTGATGTAGTCTGCTGTTGAAACCCTAACTCAAGAGTCAAGTCAGGAACTGACCAAAGTATCTATCCACTAATAGCTGATGGAAGTAGAACTGACACTGGAGAAAGCCAAGTCACCCAAACCAAACATCACGAAAGAGGAGGTGCTGGCAATCAGGACTCTAGAAAGGAATAAGAACATCATCATACTACCAGTTGATAAAGGCAATGCAACTCTAGTGATAGACAGAATTGAATAAACCAACAAACTGGAAGACGTCATTACAAGTTTTAGCTATAGCAAGGTAAAGAAAGACCCCAGGTTGAAAACAGAACGAGAGCTGTCGCAGATCCTAATCAAGAATAAGGATCACTTCAAGCCTAGGAAATATAGGCAGTTGTCTCAGCGTTACAGCAAGCTACCTCACATGCATATGATTCATAAATTCCGCTCAGGCGGATTGTTAGTAAACTAGGCTAGGTGTGCCATTCCCCGAGTCGCTTCCTTGTGGATATAATTGACTCACTGATATGTTCGAAACTCCGCCCACATTGTGGAATTTATCGAAGATGCTCCCATCCAATGCAACCAGATGTTGACCCTGTACGTGGTAAGTCTGTTCACCAAAGTACCCACGGTGGAGGCACTATCGGTAGCCAAGGACAGACTGGCCTCGGACTCATCCCTAAGAGAACGTACCAGTGTTCCACTAGATAACCTGATGGAGATGCTTACTTTCTGCACACGATTAACAAACTTCGGATTGGGATCAGATATGATGAAGGCTTAGCCATTATCACCTTCAGTGGCTAACATATACATGAAATAATTTGAAGAGATTGCATTAGAATCCACTGTTCTAAAGCCAACACTATGGCTAAGATACGTTGATGACACCTTCATACTCTAGCCACACTAAGAGGAGGTCCAGACGCAACTGGACCATGTGAACTCATAAGGCCTTCCATATAGTTCACAATGGAAAAAGAATGTGACAAGAAATTGGCGTTCCTGGATGTGCTAATGCCTCGAAGAGAGGTGTGGTTCAAGACATTCGTATAGCGCTAGCCAACATTCACCGGACAATACTTCAACTTCAACTTTAACCACCCGTTCAATGTAAAGAAAGGGATCGTTCGCTGCCTTAAAACATCGAGCAAAAAATCATAAGCGGCGATTCACAGTCATAGGAACAGGAAATAGTCAGTATAAGCATTACTCTACAGCGTAACAATTATCCAGGGTACATGACAACACTTTCAACATACGCCAAAGGGACGGTGCATGAGAATAACTCAGAAAACAGCCACGGTCTGTCTACCGTATGTGAAATGGTTATCGTAGAAAATACAAAGAATCTGTGGTCCTTGAAGACCCATGGCCCAGTGGATATAGACGGCTGGTTAGACTCGCCTCTTGAGGTGTAAGTTCAATACTAGGCTACAGCAGTAACTTGCAGAGTTAGAGTGCGATAACTTATCACCTCAAAAGAAATGAGGATGATATACCCCAGTGATTGTAATAAAGGATTCAGTTCGAAATTCTTAGCACCTGAAGAAGGTCGGAACGTACAAACGGAAAAAAAATGACGAGGTCAATAGTCCGAATATTGTAAATACTGTAAATACTACCTAATCTCAGAAATATACACAAATGCTATTTATTTATTACTACAAAACCATCTTATAGAACATTGTTTTCATAATCATGCCATTGTTTGACTGATTTATTCGTTATCCACCATTTGATGTTATTCAAATCCAACAAATAATTTTACATTGTCAGACGTTTTGGTGGAGCCTAATAATGATTTTAGTGATACAACGTCCATCATGTTGAGTGGCTTAAGGACTCTGTTACTGATTCAGCTGGCACCCACGCCATGAACTTAGTCATGTAGTGAACTCCCCACACGCTTTACCAGCATTCCCTCTGGACACGTGTCTCTGCTAGATCTATGCTTTACCTATGCATCTGACTCCTGCCAAGTTTCGCAGCTCTGCCCTCTCGGCAACTCCGATCATGCTGTTGTCTCTCTTAATTTCTCTCACCACTCTCACTCCCCCCAGGAGCCTACTACCTATAGGACCTCCAACTGCTACCAAAAAGCTGACTGGGACGTCTTTCGTGATATCCTATGCGACGTCCCCTGGGAAAAAGTGTTCGATCTTCTAGTTGATGACTGCGCCTCTGAGATTTCTTCCTGAGTGAAAGCTTGGATTGATACCTTTATACCTACCAGGAAGTTTCGTCTCACATCCCATTCCTCCCCTTGGTTTTCTCCTGTCTGTTAGGCCGCCATTACAAACAGGAATCACTACTTCTGACATTTTCGGAGACATGCATCTGACCGCAATAAGCGCCTATTCATGCCTGCTCGTAATGAGTGCAAGAGGATCCTAAATGACGCCAAGAGGTTGTTTGCTGAGAGAAAGAGACAGCGCATAGCTGACCGCAAGTTCAGCTCCAAGGTCTATTGACGGTTAGGTGAACAGGTGTTTGACAAAAGCAAATCCTCTATCCCTTCCTTAACCAATGAATTTGCTTTGCTCGCAGATTCTCATCCAACTCCACATTTGACTCATCTGGACTATCCGCACCCGAATTCCCAAACTGAGGCTAAACGGAACGATGCATACATTATCCCGACAGTAGTATCTCGAGTAATATCAAAACTTGACCCACATAAGGCGAGCGGTAGTGATGGAATCCCGGGGATTGTCTTTAAGAAATGTGCCCCTGATCTCTCCTCTGTCCTCTCTAAACTCTATAAATTCTGCTTCCAGTTTTCCTGCATGTTCGAATACCTCTTCTGTCGTTCATGTATTTAAGAACTCGAGTGAACCCTCGGACCCGTCAAATTATCGCCCTATCAGCTTTCTACCAATTTTTCGGAAAGTGTTCGAGGCGATTATTAATGCTGAAATAGTTCAACATCTTACTGCCCATAAACTATTCTGGCTGGCAGTATGGCTTCCGTTTCGCCAGGTCCACGGTCATTATGCTAACAATCATCACGGAGTACATGTTCTAGGCCCATAAGGAGTCCGTCGAGGCTCCTACTGTTGCCCTGGACATCTCCAGGGCTTTTGACAGGGTTTAGCACGCTGGCTTTCTATGCAAGCTACTGAGTTACGGTATTACCGGATGTTTGCTTAATCTGATCTAATCTTTTCGATATAACCGCACATACTACTATACAAACGCTGGTGTCCCTCAGGGCTCTATCCTAGACCCAACGCTCTTCTTTATTTTCATAAATGCTCTTCCAGACGTGATCAAGTGCCACGTAGGCATCTACGCAGATGACACTACAATTTACTCGCTGCTGATATTGAGAAGGATCTACATTCTGTGGTGGATTGGGGCCAGAAGTGGCTTGTAAATTTTATGCGTCTAAGACCAAGCTGCTGTCTGTCAATCATCACAGGCAAATTCTCCTGCCTCCCATATGCAGTGAGTCTACCTGAGAGCAATATACTGCGTCTCCTCGGCATAGCTCAATATCACCTTAGAATATACAAATTATGTATTGTAATATGATTCATGTTTGAATTAGGAAATCGGTTCCGGGTATGACGATAAATATCATCCGGAAGCAAAGCCTGTAATTGAGAGTTTAGATTTTGAAGAGCGTAGAACAATTTCTTAACTGATGGTTTTCCAAGGTTAACCCTGACCCGGGTTGTAGAACCTACTATAAACCTCAGCTATGGAAAAATAGTGACTCCCAAACATAAATGAGGCACCATGACAGTATGAAATTATTTCTTTATATAAGAAATACCATAAAAAACAAACTTATATTAGAATTACTAACTAATCGTTTTATCTAAAAAGGACTAAGACTACATTTTCTCTGTTGTTAAAGGTATGCAATTGGGTCCAAATATTTAGATTTCGACATTAAATAACTAATAGAATTTGCTATGCCGCTAAACAAAATCAACAAAATCCAAATATTTAAATTTCGGCTATAGAAAAATATAAACGTTCATATGCCGTTAATTAAAATCCACCAATTTATTTATAAGTTACAATTGTGAGAGGAGAATAACATATATTATATTTTTATTACATTAAAACACCTAGGAAAATTAATTTTCTGCGTTAATAGACCCATATGTAGTTAATATGCCGTTAAACAAACAAATCCGTCATGTAATCTAAACTTAGTTATAAACGGAACATTGTGTGTGAGTGTATGTGTGTGTGTGTGTGTGTGTGTGTGTGTGTGCGTATGTGTCTCTCCATGTGTGTGTTTCCGTTACCTATAGACTCCGAAACGGGTGAATCGATTTTCTTGAAAATTTACACAGTTGTACTATAAGCGTCTTCGAGTGTTTTTAGCTAGGTTTTGTGTCGAGGTACCACTGATAAATATCGAAAATCGATAATCGAAAAAATCGGGTTATAGAAGGAGTGGTCCGAGTTTAATCAAATTTGATACACTCATAGACAAAGACGTAAGAATCGATATTCAGAAGTTTCAAGGTTGCAGTTCTTACAATAGTGCAGAAAATCGATAATATATATATATATATATATATATATATATAAAAGGCAAGATGTTTGTGTGTTTGTCTGTTTATCTACCTGTATGTCTGTATTTTTTTCAGCCTTTTTATTTTAGTTTTTGCTACGGGTTTGGCTCTAAGTAGGTATAATTGTAGTTGTTAGTCTCAGCCATGATACCATTTACTCAGAGGACTTATTTAGCCTTCAAAATTCAGTTTACAACGAAAAAACTTATTTGATATCGATAGCAGGAGATCAAAATTTGACTTACATCCATTCGTTTTTCTTTCAATCTACAGTTTCGCTTTAACTGGAAACAACTATTGCTTTTTAGTCTTTCGACCCAACGTCCAAAGAGTCTGATCTCCATGGATTAGTATTAAAGCTTTCATTACACCCGAGCAACGCCGGGCTATACTGCTAGTTCAATTAATAAATCGTTAACAATATTATTTAGAACACGCGATACTTTAAATGAATATGCATAATGCCTCGAAAACCAGATTAGTATTCCAATAATGCCGATTGTACATCTACTATCACTAATTACGATAAACGTATGTCTTTTCAAATACTATTGGGTCTAAAAATCACACCTGGCCTAAAGTGGAACACATAGATATGATTCTGCGCTAAAGATGCTGATAAAATAGTCGGCTCCCTGTACCATTACAGTTAGTACCTGATTTTCGTTATGGATAGGAAATTAATTCAGAAAATATACAATAAAGGGGCGTAAGACAAGGATGTGTTTTCAACTTATAATAAACAAGAGAAATAAAATCCTTGCCAAGATTTGCCACTGGTGACCACAATCTCAACATTGTAAGATAGGCAGATGACACGGCGTTGATAGCAGAACCGAAAAGAAAATGCAGGACATCCTACAGAAGGTAGCAAGAAAAAGAAGGAACAACAAACAGAGCATTAACTTCAAGAAAAAATGACATCTACTGGTCGGAAAATAAATAAAAGTAAAATAAAACAAGTACCGAAATTAAAATATCTGAAAAGGATTCTGACAGATGATGGAAAGTGCGTTATTGAGATCTGAAAATGCCTTAACCAGAGTACAGAAACAGGAAAATCTGATTGATAACAAAGAAAAGAGTACGTTATGTGATATTATCCTATTATATGACAATTACGATCTACTCAAGAATGAAGAAGAGGCTTTAGAAAACAGAAAGTTGCTTCTACAGAAGGATGCTGAGGATACCATGGACTGATCACGTGAGCAACAATGAGCTGTTGGAGAGGATGCAAACGAGAAGAAATCTCATACATAACTCAGGAGGAGAGCTGAGGTTCCTGTGACACATAATGGGGGAGGAGTGCTTAGAGAATTTAATAAGCAGTCTGGATAAAAGGGAAGAAAGTCAAAGGAAAACAGCGCCTGATATATTTGATAGGCTTGAGGAAATAGATGGTGGATGGGGGTTTGGGAGAGATACCAAGAAGAAAGGTATTGAGTGACGATAGATAAAGCAAAGTGGAAGTCAATGATCGCCTCTGTTTTAAAGGGACACCGAACATGAAGAAGACGATACAGGGAATCACGCAATCAATTACAAGGATTCTATTATAATATTTTAAATGTTGAAATTATTTTTATTTTTTTTGCATATGAAGTTTTTGAAGCAATTTTGAAGTCTTTGATTGTCTTTCAATCATTCCGCCTCAGCTACGATCTTCTTCCGCCACATTATCTGAGAACAACAGCCTTAAAGTAACCTTCTGTCTCGAGTGGCCGCCGGGACTTGTTCAAGGTAACGTAACTGTAAAAATAATGTACCACTCGTGTTTATTCGTTTTATTCTCTGTCAGTGACTAGCATCAGGAAGTGACGCTCAATGCAACGTTTTTCTTGATATAGGGTTTTCAATGGTCAGTGATGTTGCATCGCATAGTTCACAATCAAATGCAGTAAAATGGAATGATCAAAGAAATTACGGTGAGAGTTATTGGCACAAAACGCATTTCATTGGTTTAACGCAGCAGATAAAATGTAAAAATGAAAGAAAGAATAAAGTATTCTAGGTGTCATATTTATTGCAAAAGGCTGGCATTTTTACAAATGAAAATAACGACAATAACAAAAAAAACAAAATAAAAAAAACAATATAAAAGTAAATTAAAATACAAATATCAATTATAAACAAATAAAAATAAAGCTTAATATTATATGAATAAAACAAATAAAAATAAATAGAAATTAAATTAAAAAAAAAGTACCAAATAAGGAAAAAAGAAAAAAAGAAAACAAAGGAAATAACAAACTTATCTGTTTTGCATTTATTCAAAAAGAAGTTAATATTTTATGCATTATTATTGTTGGTAATTTAACTTTTATATTACAGTGTAATAGAGTATATCTGTATCAATCCCACTCGGTTGTAAACATAGACACATCAATATATAACAATATATATCACTATATAACAAAAGTAATTTACATTAGGCAACACGTTTATATTTCAATATAAACTCTTTACTTGTTAATGCCCATTATACACTGCGGAATATTAATTTACTTAATACTTTTTTTTTAAATCAACAAATAAATATGGTTCAGGTTATCTATCTATCTATCTATCTATCTATCTATCTATCTATCTATCTATCTATCTATCTCCTTAACTCCCATCCTTTCCACGACACACTCTGTTTCTTGTTTTGTCCCTTTCCGCTCTACTCTCACGCACGTCTCTTAAAACCAGTGTTTCTTTCTTTTCCTTACCCATTCTACGAAACCCCCCTTTTTTCGCTCTTCACTTATGTCCCCCCCCTGCGCATTTTCCACTTAAACACACACACACACACACACACACACACACACACACACACACACACATATATATATATATATATATATATATATATATATATATATATATAAATTAAAAATAACTTTAATCCAAACGGAAAAGTAGGAAGGTAAATCTCAAAAACCTGATACTAATTAATATTAAAATTTTAATATTAAAAAATGATACATAGTGGAGATGTAATTAAAATTACAGAGCTAATATAATAATGTTGAAAAGATCATACAACAACAATTTGGAACATCGAAAACTTATTATATATATATATATATATATACCCACAAATGTTTGAGTTACTATTCCTGTTTTTAGTATTTTTATACAATGGAATTGATGACAACAGACCCTAGCAGAACTGTTCTATCGAAGCCTGTAGCATTTATTTCATTATCAATGACAGAAAAATGTCTAGCAGGTGAAACACATGGAAACACTAAAAATACCATATATATATATATATATATATATATATATATATATATATATATATATATATACAAACACACACACACACACACACACACATATATATATATATGTATATATATATAAGTACATATACACAAACAAATATATATAAACACACACACACACACATATATATATATATATATATATATCCAGGTAAAGAGGACGCAAGTTATTACGATTTTGTGTTCCCTGGCATTTATTTGTTCATAAACAGTGCTCAATACAATAAATTTGGTAGAACATAATATACTCATACAATTATGAATTAAAATTACATTGCGACACGGAAATTTCTCTGTTTTGAGATAGAATCTGGTCATCAGGCAATGTTGGATGTTTGTTGCGAAAATTATTTACATTTAAATCCAAAAAACATCGATTTGTTATTTATGTATATGGGAAGATATAAAATGTGTGTTTTCCTTTTAACTAATCAGAATAAAGATTCATTTTAAAATTTGGTCTGTAGTTTCTCTGGAATACATACATGCTTCTTTCTTTCTTTTTTCGATTTTTTCTTTTTTTCTTTCTTTTTTCTCCCTAATGGTCAGAGTGTCAACCTACTTTTAACCCAATTTTATTTTTATATTTTTATTTTTATTTTTATTGCTTCTCCCCATATCGTATTACCTTTCATGTATCTATTCTAGTACCAAAAATATCTTTTCTGCTTTTCCATATGTTGACTTCTTCTCATAGAAAACAGGAATAAGGTGAAGAAAAAAGAGAACGATATTGTTTAAACTTAAAGCGTCTTTTAAATAAATTTAATTTTCTTACCACTATGTATTTAATTCTAATATTTTCAAAAACTTTAATTCATGAATAACATTTTTATTCTTTATTCTAATTTACTTCCGCTATCATTTTCCCATCATTCTAATATCTATTTATTAT
>JBBBDQ010000614.1:1115000-1117500 GCA_037127315.1 Ascarosepion bandense
ATTAGAAGCGCGCTCTCTCAATTCTCTGTTCCCTATTCTACACGGTTCATCGTCATTAATAAAAATATAACTTTATATTTTTATATATATGCGTGTTTGTTGTTTGTCTCCCAGAGGCATAATTGGTGCCTAGTGACTTGCTGTTTTGAGACAACAAAACAGTTAGATGCGAGCTGGTTGCCACGGCGACGATTGAAATTCAACGGACTTAAAACTACCAGATAGAAAGAAAAAAGGAAGACGAAAATAGAAGCAGCCGCACGACTATAGACATCAGCCAAGGTAGGTGACCCTTTGATTTGATAGTGTGTGTGTTCTGCTCTTGTTTATAATAAGTCTAGTTAGAAAAAAAAATGGAACAGCATACTTTTGCCGATCTGACCCTAGAATTGAGAAATGTGGATTGTTCGGTGTCGAACACATTAAGGGTAGAACGGAGGGGTGCAGGACTACATGCAGAGAGTAGTACGCCTAGCGGAGAGCGCATAGGTTGGGGTTGACGGGAGGAATAAAGTTGAGATATTTACCTATCTGTAAGTATAAAACATCTGAGTTAATGATGTATTTTTTTTTGTTAATATTTTACCATATATGTGAAGTGAGTTTACTGGTATGTTGCTTAATTAATCTTACTTTTATTGAGTAAGTGAAATGTAAAATCATGTAAAGGAAATTTCTTCTACTCTTTAAAGTGGATAATTGGATTAACTTGTTGATAACAATGTTTTCTTTGGTTTGTGCAGTGTTAGGTTTTCTTTTTTTGGGATTTCTTTTCAATGACTGTACACTACAAAATGATTTACATTTCTATGTTTGTGAATTATGCTTTTGTGCAGGTTCCCATCAATTCAACATCCTCTGTGAATTTTCATTTATATGACTTGGGAAATATCTTTTGAAGATATATTAATTTCTGAAAACTTTATATTGACACGGATAGACCTGCAGATTCCACAGTTGATCGGAACAAAAAGAAAGAATAACTGAAAAGTCTTGTAGACTTATTGGCTGATATGCTATAGGATTGGGAAAGAAGCAGTGGGAGGATTAACGATAATTTAAGTGAAATAGTTAGGAAGATACAAACGTGGAAAATTATTAATAGTATCTAAAGCATAAAGTAAATTATACGTCTCTGGTTCAGTGGTTTGGTCCCCAATTACGCAGAAATTTCCCAATTGCGCGATATGGAGGAGATTCCTATCCGCAAACTAGTAAATACCTTGGAACAGATAGATATGGAAAGATTTAGTGAAGGATATGAAGAACTCCCAAAGAAGTTGACGATAGGAGTCATTGCTGGCATAGTCGGCGTTATGATAATCCTTGGAATAATAGCTAGGAAGCGGATTTTTAAGTGTGAAAGAAGCAACAGTGCTTCGGGAAAGGAAAGGGAGTTATCCGTTGTGAATAGTACTCCGGGGTCAACTGGTGTTCAACACTCAAATGTCTCTGCGTTAAACAGAGAGATGTCAACAAATCAGATATGCTTGGATTCGAATCCAGAGGAAGTAGTTCAAGGAATAAAAAACATTGTACAAACTAAGGAACTACGAGACAGGGGTCCATTTTTTTAGACTAAATTAATATAGATGAAACCTCTAATCCTCCACAAGTAAATTGCATGCGGATTAACGTTGGAATCAGGGTAATTTTCTTCATTTTCCATTGAACATTTCTCGGTCAGACTATGAATGATATGTACTGCAGATAATGGACATTTTTCTGTGTTCAAACATAGTATGTTTGAAATTAAATTAAATTAAATGAAGTTACATGTGTAACAATAAACTCGAGCAGAAACACGCATGGTGTTGGTCAAAGGTCATTTACTCGATGTCAGTTTAGAAACTGGGGCGCGGTTACCGCCTATGATCATGTGGTCGTGCATCGAGGCGTCTACGCTTATGGACAGAGTCGAGAAAGAAAATGAACATTTTTAAGAACTTTGCCCAATTCTGTGAAAATGGATATTAAAAAAAAAAAAAAAAAAGAACAATGAAACATCGAGCTGGTAGAACAATTTTCACGATGGACACGAACATTGTTGGGTTGCCGATGTAGGCTCCCCTATATCTTTTTTTGTTGTTTTTTTGTTTCGGCATGCACATGTTTTGTTGTTTTGGCGTGCACATGTTTTATACAATTGTCGGGCTTGTGTGGCATGGGGAGGAGTGTGAGAGTGTTGCGCTTAAAATGTTCTTAGGTGAACATTTTGGAAAATGGGAGGGCGAGGAATGTAATATAACAATCTGGCCCCACCCGAGGAATGCTGATGCAAACGAGGGTGTTTCCGGTCGTTGAAAGGAACGGATGTCGTTTGACCTTATTTCCGGCAACAGCGGAAATAACTACAGAGGCAAACAGAACAGGTGTCTCTGAGAATTACGTGGGCGTGCGTGGGCGAGGCAAAACCGGAAGAAAAAGTCCCGGTTCTGGAAGATTATAAAAAGACCTCGGCACACGGATTCGCCAGTAGAGGAGCAACAGAGATCGGCCG
>JBBBDQ010000614.1:1122500-1142500 GCA_037127315.1 Ascarosepion bandense
TTGCAGACTAAAGGAAAGGCCTGTTCTGAGTTTTCAGGTACCATCTTTATATGATTGATTGATTCTTTTTCTACGGTTTATCAACCCTTTACAGGTTATTTAAAATTAGAAAATATTTTGAGAATATATAATTTTTAAGCGTATAATAATAATGATTTCGTTATACAAGTCTTACTAATTAACACATGGGGGAAGAAAATGTGGAATCTAGCTTTCCTATATGTATATTTTGTAAGTTTATATAATTAACCCAGCTGGAAATTTAACTCGTGTATTGGATTAAGTGTTGCGGGCTATTACTCATGACACAACCAACACACGCAAGTTTACCCCATCAGTGATCACTCTTATTTTTAGTGGACAGGTTTGAGTAGAGGCTTTGTTTCTTTTAAGTGGTATTTATTTCATCTAGGTACTGACCACAACGCACAATATTAGGATATGCGTTGTAGTGCAGTGGATATCGGCTCGGAACGACAAATCGGGGAGCCGAGTTCAAATTCCAGTTGAATTCATGGCATTCACTTACGCGCAAATACCCTTGGAGAAGGTATTAATCCGTCTCTTCCTTCCAGTTATGGGATAAATAACAGGACAAATTGGGTTCTCTGGCCTTGGTTGGCAACCAATCTACCGCAGAAAGCAATGGCAACCTACTGCGGGATAATTTTCTGCCCAGTCAGTCATGTCTCGAAAGAGACATGATCGCCCAAGCGTGTTTCACGTATGCCACTTAACAGACTGACTGACCAGACTTGACGTTAGTTACTTTTGGTAATCCTATGGTGTTTCAAAGGGATATAACTGAAAGCCATCTATATATTAAAACGCTCAGGTATGATGAGTAGATATCACAGATAATGAGAGGTTAACTGAGAGAGAGAGAGAGAGAGAGAGAGAGAGAGAGAGAGAAGAAAATAAAGACGGAAAGTTATAAGTAGAGAGAGTGAAAGAGTGTTTGGCGCGAAGACATTTTAGATGATGGCCATTGTTTTCAGTGAGAAGTTAAATGATGTTTAATGATCAGATGAGGACATATCAGTGTTTATAAGGGAGCGTAAATAAATTTTTTTATAACTATCCAAGAATGGTGATTGATTAAAATATTACAGAGGACAGCGTTAAAAATATAGTAGTACATCCGTGTAATTTACAAGAGACATGATAGTATGGTATCAGTTTGCTGTATGTTTACATGAAAACAAATTGTTTGGAAAAGAAACATATTTTCAGAAGCCCGAAAGAAGTACATCTCCCCAAATATAATTATCGCTAAACATGTTCAATATTAATCCCATTAATGTGAGAGTCTATACTGTAAAAACTTTAATTTTTGCCAGAACGAATTGTGGCTAATTTTATACAAAATTAGTTTCGATGTGATGCATTTTTTTTTTTATGAGACTCAATTAGATTTCTCGAATGTCCAGTCAGGTAGACAAAAATGAATAAATATAACGTTGAGTAAATAAACTGAGAGTCAATTCCATTATTCTTCTATGTGCACTGTTCTTTCAGGACGTAGGCGATCATGGCTTTCCACGTCTCCCTATACCAGGTGGCTCTTAGCAAGCTTTCTCCTGTTACACCACTCAATCTTCGTTTCGTCATCCACCTGATCAGGGCCTTCAAATATGTTATCCGCTGGTTTCCCTTGTATCTTTCCCCCTCTGTTTGGTCTGTTAGTATCAGGTTCTCCAAGCCCTCCTTTCTCATTGCATGTCACAGAAACTAGTTGTCTCTTCCTGATTCTCAATATTAATTTCCTCTTCGTTTCAATTTTTTCCAACACCTCATCATTGCTCCCTTGCTCGGTCCATCATATTTGCAGCATTGTTCTGTAGAACCACATTTTAGTTGCTTCAATTTAGACGTAGAAAATTAATTTTCCAGCGCTCTGAATTGCCGTTTCCAAAATTTCTGTCTATATTCGACATGGGTAAGGCTTTTGAATCCAAATTCTCACCATGTCTTTCTACTATCCATTTTTTACGCACAAATTAATACAACCTCTGCTATGGCATTTGGGATTGTGTCTGGTTCTTCTTTTTTGTGCCTTGTTCTTTCAGGATATAGGCGATTATGGCCTTCCACGTTCCCTTATTCCTGGTGGTTTTTAGCACGATTTCTCTTGTTACACCACACAATTCCCGCTCTGCCACCCATCTGCCCAGCCAGTTAAGTACGTTGTACGTTGTTTTTCTCTGCCTCTCCTTACTTCTATCTGGACGGTTTGTATCAGGTTCTCCAAACCCTTTTCCTCATTGAATGGACCAGGGACTTAAGCTGTCTCTTCCTGATGCTCAGTATTAATTTCCTTTTCGTTTCCATCCTTTCCAAAACCTCATCATTGCTTCCATGATCAATCCATGATATGCGCAGTATCCTTCTGTAAAACCAGATTTCAGTCGCTTCAAGTTTTTCTCCTAACATAGCTAGCTTTCGTTTGGAGTAAGCCAGATTCGTTTCAAGGAGCTGGTTAAACAAATTCCGGGGGATTGATATTAGTACAAATTTATTTTGATTGATTATATATTGTTAACTGAGCTTTATATGTTTCATCTCGTTTGTAAGAGGTTAGCCTATTCTAGACACTTTTCGGGGATTTGACGACAGCGTTCTGACGAAATACTGACTGAGGATAAGCTATAAGTCAGAAATATATTCTGTTTTTTATCAACGTTTTTCTTCAAAATTAAGATATAACTGCAATTTATTCAATCATATATCCACAATTATTTGCAATAATATATTGTCATACATCAGTAGCTATTCTAGATAAATGTTTAAGAAAAAATTCTCCTAGTTTTGATGGGCAAGTATTTTCGATGTATTCTTAATTCTCGTTTTCGTTAGAGAATGTTTTCTCAGTCAAACTTTTTTCAACGTTCGAAAAATGTAATAATCACTTGGTGTAAGTTTATTTGAAGTTCATTTGAATATGGTGGGTGTAGGTAGATCGCACTAAACGATTTCTGTTTTTTCATGTCATTTTTTGAATTTAGGCGGCCATGCATTATCATAGATGAGAACAGATTTTTTCTTTTATCATTTGTTGTAAATGCTGCGACAGCCAGCCCCAAATAAGGCATGTTAAACCTCATAGAGAAAGTAGCAGTGGAGAGTGACAAGAAGGGACTACAAGTAAACTTTAAGAAAACTGAGTGCATGGTCATCAGCAAAAGATACAACCCAAAATGCCAAATACAGGTGGGGGATAACAGAATCAAACAAGTCCAAGAATTTAAGTACCTAGGAAGTGTTCTAACAGAAGATGGAAAGTGCGACACGGAGATACGAAGGCGAATTGGCATGGCAAAGGACGCGTTCCAGAAGATGAGCAAAATACTAACACACAGGAAAATCTCAATAGAAACGAAGAAAAGAGTGCTAGACTGCTACGTGATGTCAGTTCTTCAATACGGCAGTGAATGCTGGACAATAACATCGAAAATGAGGACAAAACTGGAAGCGGCCGAAATGTGGTTCTACAGAAGGATGCTACGGATATCGGGGACTGAGCATGCAAGCAACGATGTGGTGTTGGAAAGAATGGCAACAAAAAGGAAATTGATGCTGAGCATCAGGAAGAGACAACTGAAGTTCCTGGGACATGCAATGAGGAAAGAGAGCCTGGAGAACCTGATACTGACTGGTTAGATAGAAGGAAGGAGAGACAGATGAAGGCAGCGGATAACATATTTGCAGGGTCTGATCAGGTAGATGACAGAATGGGGGTTGCCAGGAACAACAGGAGCAAACATACTAAGAGCCACAGGGGATAGGGAGACGTGGAGAGCCATGATCGCCTACGCCCTGAAGGGACAGGGCACATAGAAGGAGAAGAAGTGTGCACCAACTTTATTATCATCGCTGTCATTAATAGGAATAATAATAATAATAATTATTATTATTATTAATGTTAATAATTGTAAGCTCTTCTTTATGATTTTTTATCTCGACGCTTCATATTTTACGATTGATAATTGAAAAGAAATAAATATCAACTTCTGTGACAAAATATGAATAACGACTACAACTTCAGATATTTTTGTCAGCAGGAGAAAAATATACACTTTGTAGGAAAGTGTTGCATCGTATTTCCAAGCTTAACAACACGGAGAAAAGATTGTCGACAATGTATTGATAAACAAGTCTTCGTGAAATTTCTATCTCAAACTATATTGCTTAAATCTAATAGTAATAACTATTACGCTATTAAAAACTAGGACGAAAGAAGCAGTCATACTCTTCAATTTATTATTATCTGTCACTGGCCATACCTCCTCTTCAGCGCCACGTTTTTATGTTAGAGATCCTGTTATTGTGCACTATTATTCTCCATTTATGTGCCGTTTTTCTTCTCAACGTAAGCGACCATGGTCCTGTACATCTTTCTGTATCTTTCTAACTCTTTATATGTTTGTATTGTTATCTCTCCCAATGCCTGTTATGTTGTTTATTTGTTCAAACGCATCAAGTATGTCTCTTATGGTGCCCTATGTATTGGAATGGAATCTTCCTCCGTTAATAAATACAAACCTGAGTTACTTCCGGGGACGCAGCTCTGGGGCAGCTGTGAGAGAGTAGTGAGACAGTCGTAACTCAGTTGAGACGCTGCACAATTATACCGTTCGGACGTAAACTTCTATTTGCTGATTACTAACATTCTTACTTGTATATATGTTCAGTTATTCTAATACACTGTTTGAATCTACCTTCTTCTTTCCGTGTCTGTTTCCCTGGCATAAACAGGCAATAACAATGACATGCGCTATTTTCCTCTGTCTCTACTTCTCTCTATCCGCCATATGAGTATCATATTCTACTTTGACCCAGTAATATCAACTGTCTCTTCCTGATGTTAAGAATGTTTCCTTTTTTTCTATTCGCTCCAAAATTGTGTCGTTGCTTACATGTTTGACCGATAATATTCTCAACATTCTTCTGTAGAACCATATTTTTGTTACTCTGAATTTCTCTTTTTATCTTTGAAGAAATTGTCAAGCATTCGCTGCCATACAAGATGACACATGGTGTAACAATACAGTACTCTTTTTTTTATTCCTCTGAGATTTTCCTGTCTCTTGACATTCCGCTTAAATTTGCAGTGAGTCTTAGGCCATTCCAGTATGCTTTCGTAACTTTGTGTCACATTTTCCATCCTCCGTTAGAACACTTCTTCCTATGCATTTAGATTTCTCTATCTATCCCCGAGCCGTATTTTGTATTTTGGGTTGATAACCATGCATTCAGTTTTTTTGCAGCTTATGTTTAGTATGTTTTTCTCGCTTTCCTATATTCCGTAGGATATGCTCTAATTTCTTTACATGTCTGCTATCAGCATTTTGACATGAGCAAATTTTTTATTGTTAAGAGCCAAGCATAATTTTTAGTTCTCTCAGAATTGCCTTGCTCTAGATGTTGAATTAATCCGGTGAGAAGATACAACATTGTCTTAAACAGCTTTCTAGTTTCGTAAATTTACTGAAATCATTTCTTGTCCATATTCTTGCGGTTTGCTATCAGTATAGATTCTGGATTATTCTAATGTCTTTCTTGAATATGTCATTGTTGCTGAGCAGCTGTCATATTTACGTTTTTCTGTATAATATTAGGCGAATAATTATTGCGTTCATTGTCCGATGTCATTGACCAACCCGCATTATTCTTGTCTTTATTCTGCGGCTCGCTCTATTCAGAATTCAGATGATGAGATTTGTTATGTGGCTCATTAAGTTGATTGCTCGGTGTTGTCCATATTCGTTTGCATCTGAATTCTTAGGCAGTTCTATGAAAATAGATCTGCTTAGGTTTTCGTGTATATCACCATTGTTGTAGATTTGATTTATTATTTTCTAATCTTGTCGATGCCAAAATAGTCTAAGGCTGTTAGCATCCCTATTACATTTTCGTTTTGCCCTGCCGCTTTGTTTGTCTTCAATTTGTCCAGTGCAGCTACCATTTCTATTTTTAATATTTCCCGCCTGTCGGAATTTGTGTATTGCTGGATGTTTCTCTTACGTCGTGGAAGTGATGTTGGATATATTTGTTCCATCGCTGAAATATTTTATGCATCCTTTTGATGAATATGCCTTTTGTCCTGTTAAATTTATTATCTTTTTATGCGCCTGTCCTTTATGTTTTGATATTTAATTTCCGTATTTTTGAACATTTTTCTTTGAGCCATTCTTCTTTAGCCTACCCGCATTCGTTCCATATTACCTTGTGTAGTCATCTGTAATCCGCTCAGCATCTTGACATTGTTTTTTGTTTCCATCATATCGGGAATCGCATTTGGTATCTGTTGACCATGTCGGCCATAGTTTATGAATATAGAGTACAGTGCAGCATGTAATTTGTTCAATGGAACAACGTCAAAGATTAATTAGCACTCACGAATCAGAAACTCTACTGAATCGCATTTAGATCGGCAATACTCGGAAAAATATGGCCGCCTTTTATACATGTCGCATTGAATATTTTGAGCCTCCTGATTGGTTAAGTCTTCTATTGGTGAACTATATAATGGGTTAGCTAATGGCTGTCTGCCCAGTATACATATACGTAAAAAGTTCAACATTATTTTTTTTTTTATTCTATCTCCGTTTTTTTTGGTTGATAATGTTTACTGATGTAATTATTATTAGTATTATTAGCATTAATATTATTATTATTATTTGCTTTTTTGTATTTTATTTTCGTTATAACTTTTATCGCAACTCTCAGGTAGTTTTCATGTTCTACAACCAAAAAAGTGAAAAAGCAATGGTTGTAAAAACGTATTTTATCTTGTTTCGATGCTTAGATATTTGATTTTATAAATATACAATTAAAGAAATTCCTGAAACACACGTAGTATATTTAGGTGGATACCTTCATTAATTCGCTGAAAAAAAGACATAATGCAATGAAAAAGAAATGGTCCAAACTTGATAAAACCAAAGTTTTATTGTCAGTACCTCTGTTATTATTAAAAGAAAAAACCCACAAAATTCTTTTGATTATTTAATTATTTTTTAATCTTTATTAAAACGTTCGAAATTTTGGATAAAAATCTTGTTTTGCTTCAGACAGACTATAAATTAGCATAGCAGATTTTAGTGCCTTTGTTGCGGCAAAAAACACATGGATATGGAATTTCTTGAAAAAATTATCGGATTTTAATGAAAGCGTCACGTCATATTCACAAAGGAATTGAATCATATTTTTAGAAAATTTTGGTATATATCTTTCTAACATTTGTTACTCCTAATTAGTTATTTTTTTTAAAATTTCGAGAAAATAACTTTTGCAAAACCTTATATTGATATTAGATAAAGACAGAACTCTTTAGAAATTTTAAATCACAAAATTATTTTGTGAAAGGTTTTCCATATACGGAAAATCCAATTGAAATGTTAAAACAACAAACAAAATAAAACTAGATATTATTAAAAGTAATGTATTTATAGCAGATTTTCCATAAATGGTATTTTTGCTTTGTTAAAAACAAATTAAACGAGATATGCTTTTAACTATTATAAATATGGAGATCTTGAACTTTTAATTTTTCGAAATTTCATAAAACTATGTGAGTGGTGGTTAACACATGTAAAAATAATATTTTGCAAAAAGACATACTTAAATTTTTTCTATCACTTCTGAAAAGTCTTGAGAGTTTCATTAAAATCCGACAATTATTTGGATTTTGCAAGAATTTTCAGCACAATATGTTTTATTACCAAAAAAAAAAAAACGGTTTCTCAAAAAACGGTTTCAAAATTTATCGTAATAATCTTTGCTTTACCCGCTGATGCAATAATAACAATGTTCTTGATGAACATTTCGAATGTGCAAGAAAAAAATTAAAAAATTAATAAAATAATAAAAAGGTATTTTGGTCTTTTTTCATGATAATAATAAATATTTTGAGCACAAAACTTCGTTTTTTATCAAGCTTGGGGCTTTTTTCAACACCCCATCCTCTTTTTTAGAACATCTTTGGAGATAACTATTTTATTATTATTAATTTTGAATTTTGACTCATTTTATTTTCTTTTTAAAACTCTCAGGATGCTTAAATGTTCTACGGTTGATAAATAAAATTATTAAAGTAGCCGTTATTAAAAAAATTTAAATATAACATCAATTTCAATTTTCTTTCTCTTGAAACCTGTTCTTTATATTTTCTTTTTCCAACACTAAAGTCTTCTCATTCCCTTTGAGTCCTTGTAACACTTGCATCTTAGTAGCATTATTGACCTCGATTTGTATTCTTGTTTTTGTTGTTGTTGTTGTTTTTGTTGTTGTTCTTGTTCTTGTTCTTCTTCTTCTTGTCATAGGTTATCAGGCCCTGTCTCTTGTCGCTCTCAATAATTTTCTCTTGGTATCACTTTTAAACCCCGCTCCGCTATCCATTTGCTCAAATCTAACAAGCACGTCTCGCACTGCTTTCCCCTGTCTCTCCTTCCCTCTATTCGATCAGTGAGTATTAAATTCTCCAAGCCCTCCTTCCTCATTATGTGTCCCAAGAACCTCTTTGTCTCTTCCTGATGTTAAGTATTAAGTTTTTCTTTTTCATCGTTGGACACGTGCTCCATCCATGATATCCTTAGCACCCTTCTGTAAAACCACATTTCTGCTGTCTCAAGCCTCTACTTCATTCTTGATGAGATCGTCAAGCATTCACTTTCATACAGAAGGACAGGTATCACATCCAGCACTTTGGTCTTTTTTTTCTAATGAGATTTTCTTGTCTCTCAGTATTCTGGTTAGCTTCTGAAATGCCTCTTTGGCCATGCCAATGCGTCTTTGGATCTCGATGTCACACTTTCCATTCTCTGTCAAGATACTTCCCAGGTATTTGAATTTTTTAGTGGTTTTATAGTAGTTTCTTCGACTTGTACTTGACATGCTGGGCTCCTGTTTTTGCTGATGACCATACATTTGGTTTTCTTTAAGTTTATGCGCACTTCTTTCTTCTCACCTTCTTTTGCACCCTTCTGTAGAAGATTCTACATTTTCTTTCCGTGTCTGATATTAGCACTGTGTCATCCGCGTATTTGATATATTTGACATTGTGGCTATCAATGACGAATCCCGGCAAGGCTCTTATTTCTCTCATAATTGCTTTGCTCTACAGGTTAAAAAGATCCGGCAAGAAATCACAGCCTTGTCTTAGTTCCCTTTCTTTTTTTGTAATTAATTGATTAAAATAAAACTATACTGATTTCGGAAGTTAAATGATAATATCAATCGGTACTCCGTTTCTGCATACATATGCGTCAATAATAATACCTAATACAGTAACTATCACTGTGATATTGTAAGAGATACGAATCGGAACAGGAATGTACAGTTTGTTTAGTCAGATGTTGATTATCAAACAGAGCATGCATAAAATTTTCGTCTTGTTCAAATGTAGCTTGTCACTTCAAGGCGTTGGCGAGCACGACTCTCCACATTTTTCTCTTTGGAGCTCTATATACATTCTGTCTCTTGGTTATCTTTCATAACTTTTTTCCGCAATCACTTTACATAACATCGCGAGTTTTTCCTCTGCCCATTTTGCCTTCAATCTATCGTGTGAGTGTCAAATGTTCCAAGCTCTTTTTACACTCAGTTGATAGGAGGATTATGGTATCAGCGTATGGCGTTTAAAAGACAGAAATATTTCACCAACAATAAGCTGGAAAATACTGAAAAAAGCACCTGCCTACAACAACATTACAAAAAATGCCTACTTGGCCTACATGAAAAAGTAGCAATTATATCTCATACCCCACAAAAGAATTTACTAAACACAAGATCAGAACTAATTTCCAAATGCAGACATGAAAATAAATACCTATTATCACAATTTATACCAAACGGATAAAAAAGGAACCGCTGATACCATAATCCTCCTATCAAAAATTATCTAGCTCAAACCACCACCATAATAATTGCATTTATTGTTATTATCATCACACTACCATTACTAATCACTACTACCGTTTCACAATAACTAGTTACTACCACAACTGTCATTATCGTCAAATATTACTATCACAGTATTAGTCCGCAATCTTCATTAACGTAAATTACACATCTCTGAAGTAGTAAAATTAATACACCACACACAAAGACTAACAAGAATTACAAATTAGAATTTCTACCATTTAAATATATGCAACCAAAAAATTAAAAAAAAAACAAGCTAATAAACGACATTAAAATAAAAAATAACAATACAGCCTTAAATAAAATAATAGCAATTCTTACCTATCTTAGTTTCACACAGAACCCATCATACGTACATATGTATGTACGAGAAATCGACAACTGTCCACGCGTTGACATCGCTACACTATTTGATTGTGACACTAAACGAATGCGTATGTATGTGCGCAACGGCACACACACACACACACACACACACACACACACACACACACACACATATATATATATATATATATATATATATATATATATATATATATATATATATATACCGAGCCCCGCACGATTCGCATATATATGTTTATGCAAGCCCAAGTGGACAAACGCGTGCGTGGGTGTGTGTCTTTGCGTGCGTCAATGGGTGTACAAATATATATATATATATATATATATATATATATATATATATATGTCTGAGTCTGTCATAACGACAGATTTTCCCCCACTTTCACAAAAATACACGAATATACGCAACTCTACATATAACCAAGTTTTTAAAAAATTAATCAGTTTGAGGATCGCAAGAGCGTGAAACCCAAGGTTACAAACTGACACCTATCTATCTATATATATATATATATATATATATATATATATATATATATGATGATATCATTATTTTACATTATATTGTTTATATATAAATATATATATATATATATATATATATATATATATATAGTTATCCGCAGACAGATCTGTTTCGCTGTATCTCAGCTCATATGTACAGTTAGACATCCGATTGCTTTTTACCCAGTATTGAAATCGTCAGTCGGCGAATCTACCTCTGAGCTACGGGCGCTCGGTAAACGAAGCTATTAAACCTGGATTATATAAGAAGTACAATATAATCTATAGTATATAATACTGAAAACGTAAATATTACCGCAGATGTAGTAAGTCATTGACTTAAGGTGAAAGGCAATCTTTAAACCGTAGCTTAAATGTACCACAATTCCGAAAATGCGGCAGCCAATGAGAATCGAACTCATACATTATTTCTACAACGAAAAATAAAAAGGGTTCAATGTTACCTAAACAATTAAAGACAGGAAGCCGTGAAGAACCATTATCGCCTACAAACTGAAATAGCTTTACACTAGAAAGAAGAATCTAAATGTCATGAGATTTATGAAGGTAACAGATTACTAATTATTAGGCTAATAGCTTTCTTGAGTGTTTTTTAAACTATTGTCATATAATACATATCTAGAATAAGAAGCGACGTGTCTATTGGCTTCCATATATTTGAAGGAATGTGAAAAGAAAGAGAAAAGAAAATGATTGCAGATGAAGATAAAGCGATGTTGTTTTCGTCTCAGATATGCTTTTGATCTTGTTACCTTGACGACAGAAACTGATGCATGTGTCGCGCATTTGGTTACGCGCTGAAGGAACATAACAGGTGACATCACTTAGCATTGCTCTCACGCTACTGATAATTACGCAACGTCGCTCACACCATCGAAACTGGGCGCGTTTTACCATTATACATGTAGAGTGCAGCATTAAGGTCCATGCTTCACTTTTAAAACTAGATTAAATGTGAGTTGAATACGCGACATCGAGAGAGAGAGAAAGAGAGACAGAGAGAGATGTGTAAAAGAGGAATAAGCTTGAAAAGAAGAAAACTAAACGAAAGTTTGCTTAATGACAGAATTACGCTCGTGTATAAATTAGAGAAGCAAAATATTTGGTTTTGTAAAAGTAAGGTGCGGTATTTCTAAAGGGAATCCGAACATTGTCATTAGCATTTGCTGATTTAAACAACAGTTGTCGATCTAGAAGCCGGGCAAACAGACGCCGATGATTACTATTTGATTGGGGTCAATGAATGAGTTTGAGTTGCTATGCATCATGGGAGACAATGGACAAAGATATTAGTTTGACTTGCTTGGTATCAAGAGACGCAACTGACCAATGAAATATTGAATAATCATGCAGATTTCGGTGCAAATTTCAAATTGTCACAGGGATTCGTATTGAATTACTTTTAAGAAGAGAAATACATCTCAGAATTTGCTCGTGAGAAATGCAACGGTAAGAGAAGGAAAGACATAAAAATTAAACTTGGAAATATATTCCCAAAGAAACATGATTGCTTATTATTTTTGTCTTGTTTATTATTCTGTCTCACACGTTTGTAGTGCAACCTTCCATTACAACTGGCAGACATATGTTCCGATATACTTCCAAGATAGTGAAGACAAGATTGATTACGCATGTTGAGAGTTTTTTTTTTCACTGATTGTGTTGTGGTTTTATATATATTTTTAGAATGTTATCTTGTTACATGTGTTCTCATTTATAAATCTAAAATCTGAAGGGCGAGATTATCAAAACACATCTAGAAGTCTTTTGTTTGTTTCAAAAGAAGAATGTTTTTAGTAAACAAGATATTTTTCTAATATTCATGTGTAGTACTGTGCTATAATTTACTTGACGAAATATTTGGGCTGAGTATTTCTATTCTTTAATATCTTGTGTAAGCTTACATCAAAGAAAATAAACTGAAATTTGATCTCCATTTGTTAGTCTCGAAGCCAAAAGGTCAAATAAGTCAGATTACACAATAGAAAATTAATAAATGCTAAAATTTGATTAATTCGTTAGGGGCTGCTCAATACTCAATTTGTAGCCATTAGAGAGTTCAAAAGCGTTTACTCTGCCATGTGAGTGATGGGTTATTTTCAACACTACCGCCTCTTTACGTCGCAAAACTATTGTTAATTTTCTGGCAAATATCCAAAATAGATACAATCATTAGTGCCACCAGATCGGACCTTTACAGCTAGGAACCATCATATCACGTACGGAGGGCTGCATCATCGCCATTCTCTTAATATTCTATTGGTAACAAAGAGGTTTCACTCAGATTCTTTCTTCGAACCGCTATTTTGAGGGAAATAGATACCCGAGAGGGTGCTTACTTGATCTTAATCGCTTCACTCAGTAATACACTTCATTGAATGACTATTGTTTAAGGCGGACATTTGTACATAAAAAATGATCGAATCATGAAATTAAAGGGAAACAATTTTGCTTAGCTGAATTAAAAATACTATACGTCATTAGCAGATCGATCAGTGAAATCAAAGTTACTGTGGTTGATTAGATGATCGACGAATGAAATTTAACTAGCACTTGGTTTATGAGATCAGCTATTGTTTATAACACAGCCCATCTAAATGCTGAATTATGCTACGTGTTGCTTTGTTTTAAAATAATCTGCACAAACTTGAACTTCTAATTAAAAAAAAGTGTTTCATTGAAAATGTGGTACTGGGTTTTCAGAGAGCAACCTAATTGGTACAAGTATATGTGCGTTGTAGTGCATTATCGGCTCGGAATGAGAAATCGGGGAGCCGAATCCGAATTCCAGCCGAATTCATCGCATTCACTTACGCGCAAATAACCTTGGGAAAAGTATTAATCCGTCTATTTCTTCCAGTTATGGGTTAAATAACAGGACAGATTGGGTTCTATAGCCTTGGTCGGCAACCAGTCTACCGCAGAAAGCAATGGCAACCTACTGCGGGATAATCTTCTGCTCAGTCAGTCATGTCTCTTTCGAGACATGATCGCCCAAGCGTGTATCACGTATGGCACTTAACTGACTGATTGGTACAAGTACCTTTCAGTTTTGAAAGGATTTGCTTGTGGTGCGATAGATATCGGGTCGTAATAAGAAAGCCAGTTTCATTCGTTGCATTTACTTAAGCGTAAATATCCTTGGGAAAGTTACTAATTCTGCTCTTCTCCCTTCAACTATGAATAGCTGAAGTTGAATAGCATGACACATTGGATTCTATAATCTTGGTTAGCAATCAATCTTCCGCAGAAAAATTTGCACCAGACTGCGGGAAAATATTCTAACTAATCAGTCATGAATTTAAAGAGACTTGATCGCTTAATCCTGTATCATGTATGACACTTAATTGACAGATTGAGCTTGTACTATTATAGACCATTCTGAAAAATATCCGGAACACATATAGTATAGTATATAATAATTTTAAACTTTTGTTCTTTACAGATTTTTAAAGTGAAGTAAAATCAAGTTCGAAATTATTAATGCATCTTGTAGAACAACGAATTTGGTATGTACGCAAATATAGAAAGGATCATAAGACAATGTTGTATCTTCTTTTCACATCTGTTCAAATTACAAGTAACCCGAATTAACTCTGAATTAATTAAGCCTCTCATATCGGAGCGTGTAATTTCTGACAAACAGAATGGCTTACGATTCTTTAGGTCAGCTGCTGATATACTAAAGACTATTGTTGAAAAATCTATCAAGCTTTAGGTGAAGTTTAGGTATATCAACAGTTCAAAGATTTGTTACATGACCCCTATGCGATTCTAATCAGGGTCGATTTTTCCAGTGAGATAATTTCTTTATATATTGAGTTCAGAAACGATACCATGTTCGGTATTGTTGGAAACTGCCCGAAAACTTCATCACTGTTGAAACCAAGTTATACGAGCTTAAGTAAAGTTTAAGAATCTGCTCGGAAGCCGTACAGGATCGTGTTTGCTCGAAGTGTGTCTCTCACAGACACACACACACACACACACACACACACACACACACACACACACACACACACACACGCCTACACACCCAGACACACAGACACACACACACACACACATATGCCTACAAACACATGTGCATACATGTGTGTAGTTTATGAGTATTTGTCAGGGTCAAATACATATATATATATATATACACGCGTGTATATATATATATATATATATATATACACACGCGTGTGTGTATATATATGCGTGTGTGTCAGAGTCATATATAACATACAAAAATGACATAACACCAGCGTTTTCATTGTAGAGATTTTGGTCGCACCGAGTATATTTCAGTGCCTCTTTTCCTGTAAACGTTCACTGCGTTCTCTTTTTGGAAGACTGAATACGCAGTAGAAAATTGGAAATAAAATAAGAAACGCTACTACACATACATACATACATAAGCATACACACTATATATATATCTATCTCTGTCTGTCTGTATATCTCTGTATATATATATATATATATATATAGACAATTATGCCAACCCATAAACAGAGGGAATAATGCAGAAAATCTATTTAATATAAGATATTAAACGATAGATTTGCACAGTACGCTCAATGGATATTATTCAGAGCAATATAATATACAAAAAGGAAAACACTACACATCATGTAAATAGGTTATAAATCATAATTTATTTAGACGGGATAATATGTTCATCTCCTCAGAGCATCGTGGTCTGAGAAGATAAGCATATTAGCTCTTCTCAATATATTGTTTTATAATCACTTTAGATGATGCGTTAAGTTTTCCAATATATATATATATATATATATATATATATATATTAAGAAGAGAAAATGCAGTAGAGCATATAACATTTTAAGTAATCACAAGTACATCCCCACATTATATATATATATATATATATATATATATATGTGTGTGTGTGTGTGTGTGTGTGTGTGTGTGTGTGTGTGTGTGTGTGGAGTGATAGAAACACAGGCTGCTCGCTTAGTGTAAGATAAATTTCACGAGAATAGATATCTAAAACTATTCAGTGCGACTGAATCTTTTGTACAAACCTGCTCGCTTTTAAAAGCGTTAAACTCTAGCAATTCAGTAACTGACATGTTTTCTTATGCATTAAATGTATTGCTATTTTTATTTGATACACTCATACACAAACATTCAGACGTGCACACATACACATATTCATATGAACATATATACACAGACTCATGTAAAAACTTTTGAGAATTCTTATAATAAATATTGATAGCCTATGAAAACGAAATTATTGTATATATAATTTGCACTTAAATTTTCATATATTTATCTCCTGGTTTTGCTATATATATACATATATATATATATATATATATATATATATATATGGGGATGTGTATGTATAGAAATCTTTATTTAAATTGGTATATACATTTATGTAAATCTTGGCACAACGCCAACCCTCTCGCATGAATAAATGTACATATATTATTTGAACTTATATATATATATATATATATATATATATATATATATATATATATATATATATTAAGTAACATGTATAACATGCATATGAATGTTTAACACACAAAGCATATCTATTGAACTCTCAGTTTTGTTCGGCAAAATGAATCATTGATAGTTTGGTTTTCATCTCTGTCTTCTCTAATTGAAAGACATTTATTTTGATGGGAAATTCTTCGAGTTGAGGCGATTTGCCTTAATATTTAACATTCAAAACTTCAACACAAAATGCAAGTAAATGTGAAGAAGAATTGAAGTACATGTTATAAAATTTAAATCCGTGCGTTTCTGTTCAGCAATAAAATCAAGATAATTTAATTTAACTGGAGAGCAACTTTCCTTCGTGTATAGGAAAGAGTTGTGAATGTGCATGCCTTCGCTAAAATAATGAGAAACAAGAAATATGATATATCGAAGCTTAACCATAATTATACGGATATTGTGCTCGCAAGTTACGCGACTATGTTGGATATATTAATGGAAAATAAGAATGAAAAGGCAAATCTATAAATCTCATCGTAATGTGTAACTTATTACATATAGGGATAATCTCAGCTTAGTATGGAAAATATCGGATAGTAAATGCCGATGAATGTTATCACATAGTCGTAATGGTCTGTAATATTAAATGCCACAATTGACGGCAAGTAAATCGTTGCCGTTACAAAATTCCTCTTGAAGTAAAATATATTACATCGAATTTCATGAAGTATATCCGAATTAGAAGAATAAACACGAAAACAAAAGTTTGATGTACTTATATGAGTCGGTTTTATTCGATGACAATATCACGAAGAAACATACATACACATACACACACTATGATCAAGTATAAACTCTGTAGCTGAGAAGTTAAAGTACATCACATCTAGTATTGGTCTTCTCTAGGTGAACACAGGTTCGAATCCTGCAGAGGAGTGCATATTTTTCAATAAGATTTCTCAAATCAAATATCCAGGCCGGTAGACAAAAAGTAATATATATGCGTTCATGTAATACATATATATATATATATATATATATATATATAGTCATGCGCAGACAGATCTGTCTCGCTGTATCACAGCTCATCAGTATGGTTGAACTCCATTTACTTTTAACCCAGGATTGAAACCCGACCGAATTGGCGTCAGTCGGCGATTCTACCTCTGGACTATGGGGCGTTCGGTAGAAGAAGTCAGACTTTTTAGCGGATACATTATCATTATACGCGCCCAATAGCCAGAGTGCTCTAATTTTTTACGGAATGAGCGATGCGTACATGCCAGGGTAGCTGCTGTATTTCAAAGTCTACCATTCTTCCAGAGTGCTCAATCAGGGTATGAGAGCGTATATATATATATATATATATATATATGTGTGTGTGTGTGTGTGTGTGTGTGTGTTTGTGTGTATAAATCCAAGTGAAGAGGTTTTACGATTTTGAGTCCTTATGCAGTTATTTTATTTATATAAACAATGCTCAATACAATAAATATTGTAGAGCTTAAAATAATCATATAATTATGAATTAAATGTAGATTGCGACAAGAAAATTTCTGCTTCAAGATAGAATCTTGTCATCAGGCAATGTTGGATGTTGGTTAATTTTCACAACCAAATATAGACATTTCCGTGTCGCAATGTACATTTAATTCATAATTATATGATTATATATATATATATATATATATATATATATATATATATATATATAAACAGCCACCCCATGAATAAAGTATGTAATCACTAAAATATCAAGGATCAACGATACTAATAATAACTGTCTATTCAGCGTTACTAGCTTTCAGCTTAGTTCAGCCTTTTTTATGGTGACTAAATCAAATTTTTAATGGTAACTAAATTCAGTCGAAATATCGAAATAGGGATGCGGTTTACGGGTTTGCGTGAGGTGGAGAGCCTTTGTTTCGCGGGGAAAATGAACTCTGAAGTGAAATGAAATCAGCGCGCTATAGAGGCTAGACAACGATGTAAATGCCCAAAGGTAGATGGCTTAACAGTTCTATGGTCGTTGTCAAAAACCGTGTCGATCCCGCACTGGTTGTTTTAGCCATCCATGAGCGGCGTTATGTTTTAAGATTACTTATTTTCCACGGCTGACTAAAAAGACCATAGTTTCTGCTGAAAAGTCAGCATGTTTTTTTTTTTAAAAGTGCCTTCTTTGTCAAAACAAGAATTTTTAAAGAGAAAATGGCGTAATAAAGAAATACTTCATAGATAGATACATTTGCTATTTAGTAAATAGTAAGTTAGTTATGACTCAAGATTACAAGTATCGGCCAACTAGTAAATTACGTGAGATTTAATCAAACGTGTCTAGTGAAACATTACTCAACGAGAAAATGCCTCTCAATAGTAAACGTAGCTTATATTTAACACAATTAAAAATACGGAACAGCCGGTAAAGATCCCTACTTGCTAGCAATAATGTGTAAACTATTACTGTACTGCACCAAATAACGCAGCAACTTTGAATTTTGACTTCGATATAAAATTTTTACCTTACATGTATGCATTTGGAAGCCACTTGTAAGTCAGTCAGTTAAGTGCCATACGTGATACACGCTTTGGGCGATCATGTCTTGAAAGATACATGACTGACTGGGCAGAAGATTATCCCGCAGTAGGTTGCCATTGCTTTCTGCGGTAGACTGGCTGCCAGCCAAGGCTAAAGAACCCAGTCTGTTCTATTATTTAACTCATAACTGGAGCGAAGAGACGGATTAATACCTTTCCTAAGGGTATTAGTGCCTTAGAGAATGCGAAGCATTTAAATGGAATTCGAACTCGGTTCCCCAATTTGTCGTTTCGAGTCGATATCCATTGCACAAGAACGCACATCCGAATTTTAAGTAAGGGGGAAAAATCAAACACCGAACCTTTTTTTCTGGCTTCTGTGGTTGTCAGATGAAATAAGATGAAAAACTATTAATCATTTTTTGACCCAGACAATCAGACAAAATAAACACTCTCCATAATTCGTGTCCTCCTTTTTTTCGTCGTTCTGCATTATAAGACCTGAATAAAGTGAGACCTTCCAAAGCAAACTGTGATGTATTGCATACCTAAATCCCAATGGACATGGAATTATTGTCAAAAGAAAAATCAGAAACTGCTATCAAATATTATATTACATTTTAGTGTCATGACTGGCCATTTCATGATCATACAAATATAACGTTAGTCAAGATTCATTTCGACTACCAGTTTGAGAATCAGTCATGTCACAAAAAAAAAAAATAAAATAAAATAAAATAAATAAATAAATAAACAAATAAAAAATCGGGAGGCTAAATCAGATTTTTTTAATTTAAAATTCTTGCTATTGTTTGCATGGTTATCAGCAAATGGTTGAACTCAAAATGTCAATTAAGAATCAGGAATAATAAAATTAACCAAGTACAAAGAATTAAATATTTGGGAACTGTTTGGACAAATAGATGGACAATATTAAGAAACAAAGTTAGAAACAAAAAAATGTGTATTGAAATGTTACCTGAATGCTGAACACTATCCTCAGAGATGAAAAAGAGACTTGAAGCAACAGAAATGGGGTTCTACAGAATTCTGTTGAGGATACCATAGACTAAACAAAAAGGAAATCTATATTTAACAACAGAAAAAGACAACTGGAATTTCTGGGGCATGTAATGAGGAAGAAGGATTGGAAAATCTAATACTCTCTAGATAGACTGAGCGAAAGAGGGACAGAGTAA
>JBBBDQ010000614.1:1147500-1167500 GCA_037127315.1 Ascarosepion bandense
TTTTTTTGCTGATGAACATAGTTGACAGAAAAATTTTAAACATTATTTTTTTTTCTAAAAAAAATTCCCAAACGATATTTTTTAAAAAACAAAAAACTTTTTCCCCACAAAATGTCCATTTTTAAAAAACAACTAAAAAAAAAAATGAAAAAACTTATAAAAGAAAATATTGTACAGATAATTATATACAAAAATCCAGATAATGATGAAGGGGCCAATGTAGTAAAAACTCCACCGACATTCTACCCCTTTTTTCTGTATGCTTATATTCATTCCTAAATAATGTATGCTTTATGCATTCTGTTGTGGGGTTGTTTTGTGCATATATATCACTTCCTTTCTTTTTACCTGTGTATAATTTCTTGGTAATTGAATTATGTATGTATGATTTAATTCCTTTTAGGTGTTATATTCGATGTATCTATACTCAATTGATTTCCGGTTTAAAAATTCATTCTCTTATAAACCGTTTCTTTTTAAATATTCTCAGTTAAATTAACATATATTTATTTAATCATCAATTGCTTGAACGAGGCAATTATATATATTTTTTAAATTGCTGAAATGAATTCTAGATTTATAACCATTTAATTGTGTTGAGTATTCCATTTGTAAATGAGTTATTACGCGACCTAGATTTCTACTATGAGTGCTGTCTTCAGGTGATTTGTAATTAAACAATCAATATATATATATATATATATATATATATATGTTTTTATTTTAATAGAAAGTGTAATTTTATTTACGATTTACTTTATTAAAAATGCTAAAAAATACTTCATATATTACATAATACTTTTTCAAATTTCTTATTTGACGTAAAATATTCACTAATTAAGGATTAAATTCTTAATATATTACTTTCATTTGGTTATAAAAAATATCTTTTCTCGGTTCTGAGTTGTCTCAGTCCTGAGTTGTTCCATCGCTGAGTCGGCGGTGTTGAGTTGTCTATTCTTGGTTATACCGACTTGTTACAGAACTGTAACTTTTCATTGTTTTTAATAAAATTTATATTTAAAATTTGAATTTAAGCAAGATTAGAATTTAACCTAATTTAACTTAAGATTCAAAAAATGGAATGTAAAATATAATTACTAAATTAATTTTGTTTAATTAATTAGTTAATTTTAGTGGTTTTTTATTATTTATTTTTTTTAATTTAATAATACTATTCTAAGTTAATTTTTAATACTACATTCATAATTTTTTGAGAAATTCAGAAGTAAAATAACACAAGTAGTTTTGGGAAAACAGTGAAATCTATAGCTTATTTCAGTAATACATGACATTTATCTTGCATCAAGTTCAACAAAATATTTTTAAAAATATGCAAACATTTCTAATGTCGCTTTATTCATTCTTTCATTAAAATGATCTTGGAAATTATTCAATTATTCAAGATTTAGGTTTTTATTCTGAGTACCAATCTTCCCGTAATGTGTAAAAACAGAAACAGCTCGCTGTAAAAACATTTTTGACTCCCCTGATCTAAGAATTCACAGGAAATTTCCAAACCAACCCTAGTCATTAGACACTCCACATGACTTATTAAACACGAGGGAGTATATGTAATGAAAAATAAATATTTAGACTATGTACGCATGAAAAAGCATCTGTTACTAACAAAATTTATGACACTCCAAACATAACAAATGGCTTACGTTGATAGGGCTCTTGATTATATAAGGTTAATGCTTATCTTACTGGGTATCAATGAGAAAAGGCAATTTAGAGATCCAATCCTAGAACAAACAAGAGTTAACCAAAAAAATAATAAATGTAAATAAATAAAATAATAACTACACGGGGAATTCAGTTTGTGGTTCGTAATTTAAAAAAATATATTTTTTGTTTCTTCTTAATAATCTTATAAAAACGGAACGTTCTTGAGAATTGAAATAGCTTCAATTCAAAGGGCAAGGTTTTTGGAATTAGGTTGATCTATGGTATATTATCCGCTTAACATATTTATTTCAATGACATGCAGGTAATCTAGACAAGTTTCATTATACAATTATGGACGTTCTATATTCATAATGTGCACAATAAACATCCGATGTTTTACTTTAAGCCTCTTAGGAGGATCACTAGGCAGCTTAAAAGATTTTAGACAACCATTTTAAATCTGGCCAGTCTCCTTTCCCCCCAGAATTGTGTAAAATAATTATACAGCTGAAACTTCCTAAGAGTCATATTTTAGTTTATTTTAAAGATTGTATCATGCGTTTTCCTGTAGTTTTGGTTTATTTTGTACACCTAAAGCAGATAGAGAGGGGTGGATACTGCTATTTTAAAACGCCCGAAAAATAACGCATAAGCACACCAAAAAAGCCAGGCTCTCGCGCAGAACTGCAACAGATGAAGGGGAGAATAGTGTACAGCTCCGCACGTCGCCACTTAATTATTATTTTATTTTATTTTTTTTAATCATTTCACCCCAAGGAAGGCATTCCACTGCCACTATTGCGCTTGGGGCTACATAGGGGAAGGTAAATAGAAAGAGCGGTTAGATATAGGAAATGTCAGAAGGGGGGTGATAGATAGATGGGTGGGTGGGAAGAGTGTTTGAAAGAATGGAAGCGAGTTAGTTTGTTAGGAGCTGTCTATTGACCTTACATTTCAACTCCTGGAGATTGTAGCCGTCAGGGAAGCAGTCATGTGGAAGGGAATTGCACAGTCGGGAAGTGCGAGAAAAGAAACTGTTGGAGTAGAAGTTACGGTTGCATTTTATCGGTTTCACTGTAAAAGGGTGGGATCTATTTGCTAATTTAGTATCTCGCGCAAATTCGAACCTAGGGAGCCCAGTGTCTAAGTTCATCGGAGCAGAAGCCGTGAAAGTATTTATAGAAGAGACACAGGGAAGCGACGTCGCGCCGGTGAGAGAGAGACTGCAAGCGGTCTGCTAAGTCGGTATCGATCACATTACAGACCCTCCGCTGTACCTTTTCGAGAAGCCCAAAGGGAATAGCAGGGGCACCCGACCAGATATGGCAACAGTATTCAATGCACGGGTGGATGGTAGATTTATAAATGTGCAAGATAGATTCAGACGGAAAAAACTTCCGGTCCCTGCACAGAAAACCGACTTTCATAGCAGCGGATTTAGCAATGGATTCGATATAGTCATTCCACTTGAGGTCCGCTGAAATTGTGAGACCAATGAGGCGTAGTGTTTTACTCTCTGGGAGGCAAGCCTGGTCCATGCTAATGGGAGGTAGGTGTGATTCTTCTGGGATTAAGGGTGAAAGGAGAAGAAGAAACCAAATGAAAAGATTAAGTTTAATTGTGAGAATTTATGAATGCATATATGAAAACTTATATGTTTAGCTGCCGTTATGCTATCGGGATCTGCCTTGATTGTAAATTGACAGGAAGTACTTGTTTTCCTATAAGGTGCATTAATGCCATGAAGTAACTCTGTCTTCACAGACCTTCTGAGATTTCAATGAACGAGTTGAACATTATCTGTCCTAAAACATAGATATAGATAGATATTTATATTGTAACAAATTTAATATCTCACTCAATTTCCGAAAACAATAGTATCTCAAGCGCCATATGCTGTGTTTGTGAATGACCAGTAATTACTTAAAATGACACTTGATATCAGTCTTGTATAGCCTATAATATTACTTGAAGGCTTGCAAGGAGCTTAATAATATATACCTTATAGTATTTATTTTATCTGTTCTAATCTATCTATCTATCTATCTATCTATCTATCTATCTGTCTATCTATCTATCTATCTATCTATTTGTAATTTTTCCTCAGTGTATATATATAATCTTCTTAGCATACAATGTGGTTCCCAAAATTTATAGAAATTTGATAAAAAAAATCATGAACACAAGAACGCAGTTTTCAGCTTCTTGATACTTGGATTACAAAATGTCTTCTCAGTTCAAATTCTAGTCAGGTTTTTGCATTTACTTATGCGCAAATACCCTTATTAATCCATCTGTTCCCCTCTAAGCTATGTGTTAAACAGTAGGGCATGTACAAGATAAATCATTTTAATTCGCAAAGAATTGTTAATTCAGTATTCAATTGCAATACAATAATTATTTTTACAATGCATAGTATATCTCGGCTTCAAATAAACGAAAATCGGTTGATAAATCTTAAAAAACAAAAACCAATCTTTACATTGTGTACCAGCAGTAAAATCTGTACTATGTTCGCTTCAAAATTTAAAAAAAAAACTATTCCACATAATTTTGAAAAATTATATCTTCTGTTCAAATGGCAGTGAAAAATCGGCTCTCGTACGTTAAGCAACGTCGAGCCTGATCAGTACATATATGAGAGACCTTTCAGAATAAGAGGTGCTTCAATCTTGGTCAGATATTGTAATGGATAAAAACAGTGGATTAACAATTGAAGAGCCGAGTTCTAATTCTGCTCAGGGAAAGTATGAATCCACATCTTTTCCTCAACTATGGATTAATTAGTAAGACGTGTTTGACTCATTGATTATTCCATGTACTAATTGATTATTCCATGTACTAATTGATTATTCCATGTACTCCCAAATTCTTACAATCTACAAATATTTTTCTGGCTTGAAATAACCTGAGAAGGATTAATGATCTGCATAAATGTTTTTTGCATTAATTGTTTAACCTCTAACTCAAAAGCTTAACTGACATCTCCATCTTGTTCAGCGGAACACTCAATAAATAGATTGACTTCCAAAGTGAATTTACTAAAAAAGACAAGTTTTCTTGCAGTGAAAACAAATCAGAAAAGAAACTTCTGTCTTTGGTAACGAATGTCAGTGAACAAAAGAATCAAACTAAAACAAAAGATACGCCAGACCTTTACGAATTAAAACTCTTTAGTAGCGCCAATCCTGAGATAATAGTTGTTTGCCAAACAGTAGAAGTAGATAAGAGTTTTCGATATTTACATTTTAGCCTACATTCGTTCCTTGCGAAATCTACGCAATAAACTAAGCCGGAAATGTTATTTCTGTTCTTATCTCACTTCAACACAAATCATGTTTCAATGTATTCGGTCCCCACCAAAAAAAAAAAAAAAAAAAAAAAACAGCCAAAAAACAGCCAAAAAAGAAAACAAAACAAAAGGAAAAGAAAACTTTGTTTAGAGGGCTGAACAGCGATATCAATGAAAGTTGAATTATATTTAGGCGAAACTTTCTCCTTGATTTCTGCTTTCATCATTACAGCGATGATAGTTTTTCATTTGAAGTTTTTGTACATCGTTTCATTAATCAATTAGCCCTACGGCAATAGAGCCACTAAGACGCAGAGATATTAAAATAATATAGTAAAAATACTATTAGTTGAGGCAGAATAATAAAAGTACAAGGATTAAGAAGACAGAAGATAACGATTGATATTGCATTTAAATTTTTGAAGATCACTGTTGGCTGGGAAGTAAGAACACAGGCAGTAAGTTCTACAAGCGAGAAATGCGATAAAAAAAAACAGTTGGCATAGAAGATACAGTTACATTTCGACATTTCATCTATAAAATGATGAGGGCGTGCCCCTAATCTAGTACAGTGCTTCACTTCATAAAGTTTAGATACTATAGAGGAAAGTCTATCCAAACAATTAACATGAAAATACTAATAGAAAAGATACAGAGAAACAAGGTTACAGTGACGAGAAAGACGCTGAAACCGACACTCCAGGTAAGGATCAATATCATGGTAAAGTTTTCCCGGAATTTCATCAAAATTCTCTAAATATATAGCAGGAGCGCATGCCCAACTATGTCGGCGATATTCAAAGCGTAGACAAAATTTAGATATTTAAGATAGATTCTGACAAGAAAAAAATCTCTAGCACTACATAAAGAACTAACGCTCCTTGGTGCAGACTTAGCAGTTTCAATTCATGCCAGTGGAAAATGTTGACCAAATATGTTTAGATTTTTTTTTTAATCATTTCACCCCGAGCAAGGCGGAAATGCCACTGATGTGCAAGGGGTTACATAAATGTAAAAAGATTAATTAGAAAAGAGTGAGGAGTACAAACGAGTTAGAAAGGAACAATAGAAAGCAGGTGCGATGACAGATACATAGGTGGAGAGAAAGGGAAGGTTATAAAGGGGTGGGGAGAGAGCTAGAGTCCAGTGGTTAGTAGATGAGTATTGACTTTGCATTTAAATTTCTGGAGGTTGTAGCCGTCAGGAAAGCAAGAATACGGGAGCGAGTTCCACAGGCGGGAAGTGCGAGAGAAGAAGCTGCAGGAGTAGAATTGTCGTCTGCATTTGGCTAACCTGACTGGCTAACCTGACTTATTATTATTATTAGTATTAGTATTATTATTATTTTCACGGAGAATACAATACAAAAAACATTTATTTATAAATTAGAACTTTTATTGCTTATTTACTTAAATGACTCATAATCATGTTTTTTTCACAACTTCTTCTCATTGGCTGCACTTTATTATCCGGGTGTTTTCTTTTGATCATTCACAGAAAATCATTAAGTAGTTCAATCTCTGCTTTCGGTTCGTCCCTCTATCCTTCAGTATATATTGTGAATATTAAATTGTATAGATCTTCTTTCCTCAATATATTGGGTGTCCTTAAATTATTTGTACAATTATTTATTCCCACTCTAAATTTGGAAAATAAATATAACTTCATATGTTTGATTCGAAAACTTATTTAAAACAATAAAGTCTTATCAGAACACTCTCATATGGGTGCAATTAGTTGCAAGAAATGCATCTAGATGATCCGTAATTTTTTTTCTGCAAGACACTTCCTCTTTCATAAGCCTTTTATGCCACACATAGATGTTAACACAATTTGCTTTTTTTCATTATTTGTATTGTAATGCTTCTGAAAGTCAGTGTCCAATTTAGTTTCTTGGGACCAGAATTCATATTGCGTTTTCTTTTGCATTGTTAGCTTTTTCATTAAAAGTTACGGATCAATGATAAACACTTTAACATCCACCTGAAAAGACAAAAGATGGTGAATTACAAAAAGAACAAACTCTAGGTACATTAAAACTTTAAAAACACGTGCATTGATAGATCTTAATTCTAACAGACATAGTCGATATTGTAGAGTCTATTTATTTTTCTGTTTACAAAATTTCAACTCTCCCATTTTGGTTATATGTATACGTTTACTCTTACTTTTCTTATTTTCAATATTTGCTGTGAATGTCCCATTCTCTAAGCCTTCTTTGCAATTCATGCGTTTCGAAGAAAATTCAACTGTCGCTTTCTAATTTTAAGTATAAGTGTTTAGTTATATGGTCCGTAAACGTTTCAGAATGTTCAAATATTATATTCGTAATATTCTCGATATTCATCAGTAGAAGTCCCTTCTTCAAGCGTTGTTTTAATTTCTATTTTATTTTATAACTTGTCTTTATATTGTGTACATGATATTCTAGTCATTGCTAGAATCATATCTCTGTGGGTGTTGATTCCATGGCGGAGGGGAACCTTCACCCTGATCGTGGAATTTAGTTCAGAAAGTCATCTTTTCAGTTATGGCGGTTTATTACCATCCTGGATAGAGTGTCAGTAGCTCAATCTCATGTGCAGATTTTGACTAGTTAGACGAAATTGATGCAGTTACTGTCTCTCGTATAAACTATTCACGGGTGAGAAGATGAGAATGACTCCACATCGAGTTGCCTTCATATATCGGTCCTAGTGGGGATGAAGTAAAGAAATTTGATTGGTATTGGTTTTTGGCCGTTGGACCGTTAATTAAATAAATCGTCGTCAAATATAGTTATTATTATTAATCCATCTGTTTGAATAATAAATAATTGAAAGAATTAAATATTGAAAATGGCGTACTTACAAAGTGTATCAAAAATACTTTTATAAACTTTGGGGCGTGTTTCTCACACCAAAACAAGCACAATAGTTTATATTAACGTATGTGCGAAAATCCTTTGTTTTTGATTTTAAAAACACAGTATTAATTTACTTTTAATTTCCAAAACCTTATCATTGCTTACATGCTCAATCCATGATATTCGCAGCATCCTTCTGTAGAACCACATTTCAGTTGCTTCATGTTTTTCCATCATCTTTGATGATATTATCCAGCATTCACTGCCATATTGAAAAACACATACCAATACAATACTCTTCTCTTTGTTTCTAGCGACATTGTCCTGTTTCTTAATGCTTTACTCAACTTCTAGAATGCTTCCTTTGACATGCCAGTTCGCCTTGGGATGTCTGTGTCACACTTTCTGTTTTCTGTTGATGCACGTATCACCACCCACCAAGTAGCACTAGCCGGGAGTACATCTTATAATACCGCATGAAGGGTACTTCAAGAGCAGCTCCTTTACCCGTATCACTTGCAACGTGTGTAAGGTCTTTCGCCCTTAGATAACTCACCAAATAAGATATTTTATCGTTGTTTTATTACACAAATTGCCTATTTGTTGTTTGTCTCTTGAGTCTTGTTTACTGATGAGGCAATATTTGGAAGAGATAGAATAACATATTTACATAACCAACAATAAGTGGGATGGAATTGTATATGACTTTTTGGTAGGTCCATATGTTCTCGCAGCAGGTTTTACAGGAGACGTCTACAGAGAATATATTTCGAACATATTTTCATCTACTAGAGAATGTACCCTTCCTAATACGAAGACGCATTTTAGTCACATTGTTCATGATGCATTGACTGATATCTTATCATTAAAGACGGATAGATAAGAGATGGCCGGTTTCATGACCTGTACATTTCCCCGACCTCATCCGTTTCAATTTTTATCTCTGGGACAACCTAAAACAATTCTTTTATAATGCAAAAGCTAATAATGTGAGACGTTTCATCAACGTGTCATGCGTGCAGGAAAACCATTCAAAACCGAATTAAAAAGATCCGCCAGTCAATGATCCGACAACTGCATGCGTGTTTAGAACTAAGCAGAGGATATCCTCAGCGTTTGTTTAGAGTTACTGCGTTAAGGTACAACGATTGGCTTTTGAACATATTTTATATGTACTTTTTCCTGTTTTTTTTTCTGTCAGAAACCTGGTTCGAATATTTGTAAAGGTATTTTTGGGTTATATATTGAATTCTACGATTAACAGCGTTTTTCCTTAGAGTTTAAGTTTAATAAGGAAAAAACGAAAGATTTGCTGACCTATTTTTTTTATTGGTTTCCCTCAAGATAAGGCAGTAAAGTCACTAAGACACAATGGGTTACAGTGTGGGAAAAATTAGGATCTGCAACAAAAACAGGATTCGAATTAGGAACAGAAGAGGGAAACGGCAGAATGAGAAAAGTGTAATCAGGAGGACATTAGATAGTTATTGACATTGCATTTAAATTATGCAGATTATTTTGTTTAATCATATCACCCCGAGCAAGGCGGTAACGCCACTGATGCACAGAGGGCTACGGAAGAGTGAAAAGATTGGAAAAGAGAAAGCCGGAAACCACAACCTAAACAGGGAACAAGGGATGAGCCTTTTCACCTGTTCAATAGACGTAGGTGGACTGTGAACCGGGCGATGTTGGCTGGTAAATATGCGGCTAGAAAAGAGTTCCACAAGCAAAAACTACTAGTATATAAACTGCTAGCACAGTACTGATGGTTACATCTAGCCAGCTCAAATGTAAATTGATGAGATCTCAACACCAGTTTAGTACTGCGCTTAAATTCAAAAAGTCTAGGTATCATATCAAAGAGCCCATCCTAAAAATTACCACGAAATTATTTAATAAAACAGACCCTGAAAGGTAATCTTTTTGCGATGGGTATGTGATTGACAATCGGAGTTTCTCGTGTGCGTTAGGTCTTGTCCGTCTAACCTAACACACCGTCACTGGATTCCGTGTTTCGCTGCTGCTACACGTCGTCCGCCGTTTGCCGTTACCTCCTCCGAAAGAGCTGACAACGATTGCGACTACGACGACGCCCCTGCCGCCGCCGCGAAGCAGAGTCGAAATCCACGAGGATGTGCGTTGTGGTGCAGTGGATATCGGCTCGAAGCGAGAAATCAGAGATACTCGTTCGAATTCCAGTAGCATTCCTTGCATTCATTTACGCGCAAATACCTTTAGGAAATGTATTAATCCGTCTCTTCCCTATAGTTATGGGTTAAATAACAGCACAGGTTGGATTCTATAGCCTTAACTGGTAGCCAATCTACCGCAGAAAGTAATGGCAACCTACTGCGGGATAATCTTCTCCCCAGTCAGTCATGTCTCTCTTTCGAGACATGATCGCCCAAGCCTGTATCACATATGGCACTTGACTGACTGACTAAAGTGATTGACGACGAGACGCTAGATCAGGACCAATAATATTTCTGTTTCTAATTTGCAACTTATCAAGGAACGCTAGGAAAACAGCAGGGACACTGGACTATACGTGGCACCAATATTCTAGGAATAGACGAATTAAAGACTTATAGATATGCAAGATCTATTCCGGAGAGAGAAATTGCCTCGCACTACACAGTGAACTAACTCTCTTAACAGCAAAACTACCTATGAATTCAATATAATCTTTCCACTTCATTTCAACTAAAAATGTTTGTCCGAGAAAGCGTAACGACTCACTTTTCTGGTGGTTAGTATCAGCCATGTCGATTGAAAACAGACAGGTTTCTCTCAGCTGATTTAAAGAGAGGCGCCTAGTCTTGGAAGCATTAAAATTGACAAGTCATCTTTTGTCTAAGTTTAAAACGGTCTTGAGTTCGATTTTGCCATTTTGTTTTACTAATCAGCCCTATTATTGAGAAAGAAGTAAATGTTTGTCTGGTCAGCATAGATGCCAAGTTGATAGTGAATGCCATAAGGAAGTGATGATAACATCTCAAATCGCTTGGAGAGAAAGGGAAGAGAGTCTCTGTACTTGTTTAATACCTTATTACAGAGCCGCCAGTAACCACGCGAGTCAAAGTTGTTAGGGTTTATGCGGCTTTTCATTCTTTCGGCAAAAAAAGTATTGTGCTCCTTTGAGGATTTGCTTACATTTATTGTGAGCTGTAACAAATGAGTGCTGATGTTGAAAAGAAGCGTCACGCTGATATAGCCGAAATTAGGAATTCCTGTGTGCTATGGATGCCGAGCTGGTGTGAACCATGGAGAGGATGGATATTTCACATGGTATTTCCGAGAAGAGATAAAAGAATCCGTGCCGGCTTTGACACAAGAAGAAACTTTAGTGACACAGTTTTACTTTTGTTCATTTTTGGTGTGGGGAAACGGTCTCCAAATTTTACAAATGTAGATTTGATACATCCTGTATAATAAACAGCAGAAAAATGTTATCATATATTTATTATTATTATTATTGCAACTGATGGAATGATAAATAACAGTAAGAATCAAATGCAAATATCAATAATGTACATATGGTAAATAATAGAAAATAATCATCAGAAACACTAATTATTATCATTTTTCATTATAAATTTATTTCTGCTATGGTCGCACTACCTACCAAGTCTACACGAAAACCTAAAGCAGGTCATGGTGTGTTGCTATGTCTTCATTTCATGTTTTTTCAATCTCTCCTAACATTCCTAGCGTTACATAGAAAAAGTTGTCTTTAGTGTGTGGGCTGTACTTAACAAGACGATTTTTTGCATATATCTTAAGTTGGGGTTTCCAGGGATTCTTTCAATTTTTTATTTTGTCCCATATTTTATCATTCCAAGTGCACCTACTATCACTGGCATGATTCTTGTTTTCAATTTCCACATTTTTTCTATTTCAAATTCCAGGTCTTTATATTTTGACAGTTTTTCGAATTCCTTGGTTGTTATGTTACAATTCGCTGGACAAGCCAAATCAATTAATAAGCAAGTTCTTTCTTTCTGGTTTTTAACAATATTATCCGGCCAATTTGCTTAAATTTTTCTGTCGGTAGATGGTGTAATCACATAGAATGGTAACATCTTCTATTTTGTAACCGGTGCTGGAAGATGTTCATACCAGTGTTTGTTTAGATTTTTCAATAGTGTTTGCGCATAGTCCAATGTAAATATTGCCCCACTCTATTGTGACGATGCTTATATTCATTTGGGGCATGTACAGAATATCCTGAGATTAGATGGTCCATTGTTTTTTAGTATTTATCACAGAACCTGCATTTTAGATCCACATTATTATGTATGATATTTGCCTGAAAATTCCTAGTGAAAAGATTTTGGTCTTGCGCTGCAAGAATAAAGCCTTCAGTTTCAGACTTTAATCTAGATGCACATCGATGAGTTTTAACTTGATCAACATTGGATTTTTTATCACGTTCTGGATATTGGCCATGCAGAAGTTTGTCTTGCCTGCGTTGTTTCATCTGTTTAACAGAGCTTTAGCCTTGGTTTTCTTTTTCATATTTTTGCCGCAATAGTTAGATTTTATCTTCTGTTTTGCTTTTCTACAGAATCTACTAAATGTAAATCTTGTTTGTATTTATTGCCTTTTTTCATTATTGAATTTTTTTTTCTGTTTTTATGTTGTTTGACTAATTGTATCATGAGGTCGTTTGTTGTTTCTATGTACGTAAGCATGCCAATAATTACTGTCTTGTATGAGAATGTTACCTGAATAAGACCTCTTCCCCCTTCTTTACGGGGTATGTATAAACGGTCGAAATCAGTCTTTGTGTTGTATATCAATAAACAACAAACACGCATATATATAAAAATATAAGTTATATTTTTATTAATGACGATGAACCGTGTAGCATAGGGGACAGAGAATTGAGAGAGCGCGCCTCTAATGGGTTGACGGGAGTGTCGTCGTATCTGTTGTATCTCTCTTCACCGGCCGATCTCTGTCGCTCCTCTCTACTGCTACTCTGCTACTCTGGCGAATCCGTGTGACGAGGTCTTTATATAATCTTCCAGAACCGGGACTTTTTCTTCCGGTTTTGCCTCGCCCACGCACGCCCCCACGTAATTCTCAGAGACACCTGTTCTGTTTGCCTCTGTAGCCATTTCCGCTACTGCCGGAAATAAGGTCAAACAAACATCCGTTCCTTTCAACGACCGGAAACACCCTCGCTTGCATCAGCCTTCCTCGGGTGGGGCCAGATTGTTATATTACATTTGGATGATGCATCTTATTTTTAGAAAAAAGCTTTCTTGTTTTAGAATCCATTCGACAGATGTCGTTTAGAATTCAGTTCAAGATATTGAAACTATATTAGATCACTGGGATGCCAAGGCTATTAATGGCCATAATTCTTTTCTGAGAATTCAATTCAGTTTTTAATATCAGTTGTAGCCTTCTATTGTACTCTTTACGTACTATTTCTTTCATTTTTATGGTGAATTTTAACACTCATTTAGACCTTAGTATTTGTAAGCTTATTCTAAATCTGTTATTGTTACAGCAGGGTCTAAGTTAATGGAGGATGTTTGTTGTAGTGATCCACGCAAAACTCTAGCTTTAGCACATTTATTCGATTTGAATTTCATTCCAATGCCTTCACTGAAGCATTTTACATTTTGCAGAAGAGCTTCGATATTTTGATTCCAATTTTTATTATTATTACTATTATTATTTTTATTGTTGCTGTTGTTGTTGTTATTTTTGTAATTTTTGTTGGTGCTGAAGCAAGTATTTTAATGTCAAATAATGGAAAATAATAGGTTATAAACATGAGGATTTTAAACCCAACTCTAACATATTCGTAAGAATGTCATCTCTTAAGATATATTTAAATTGAATAAATACATTTGGATCATTTATTTTAAACTATTCTTAAATGACACAAACTAAAATGTGTTAAATATTTATAATAATATAAACGAAAAATATCAATATTTTCTTTTTTCTTTTCCAATCTCTTCACTCTTTTTTTTTCTTTTTTTCAATTGGAGCAGATAGACTAAACTATTCTCCCGGTTTGACACTCCACCCACGTCTATTGAACAGGTGTAGAGGCTCATCCCTTGTTTCCTTGTTTAGGATGTGATTTCAGGCTTTCTCATTTCCAATCTTTTCACTCTTACGTAGGCCCCTGCATATCAGTGGCGTTACCGCCTTGCTCGGTGTGATTTGATTAAAAAAAAACCTAAAGAATAAACAGATTGTGAACATCATAAATAAACAAAAATAGTTTATTAAATAAAAATATTGAATATACAAAAGTAAAAAGTAAATTCTTTTTTCGTGTGTTTTGGAAAATGCATCTCACATGACCGCAAAAATACAGACACTGTTCCTTTTCCTGGGATGACGCATCCCCATGAGTGAGTGAGTCTTGCTGAGAGATGGCTAAGTTTTTAGAGTTACTTTCTCTAGAATGATGCCAATCAAGTCTGTCGTACTATTTGAGTTTTAGCTTAGAGGAGAAGAGATGGATTAATGCCATTTTCCAAAATTATTTGTACGTAATTGGAAGTATCTGTCATGGCTCTCTTCTTTCTCATTCCGAAGCGCTATTCATTATACCGCACGCACATTCAAAATATACAGCACAGGAATATTGCTAAAAGTTCTACGTGCATTATAACGAAAACCTTTAATTTAGAATCAGTTTCTTCCTTTCTCAGAAATGAAACAAATTCTGGAAACTAAAGTCGGATTCAGTAAAATCCAAACGCTTTGCGTCAGAAAAAATGCACTTTTAATAGTATATACTGTTTTCATTTTTTTCAGATTTGCATCAATTCCGAAGTATATCTAGTTTACTTTGTAATTCGAACAGTCACTAATCCTTCTTATATTTGCCGTTTCCCTCCAGAACATGGGCGGTAATGGTTCGCTAGGACCTCCTACCTACTGTAGTTCTTAGCAAAGTTTATCTCTTTTCAAAGGCTCCCATAACAACAAAAGGTTAACGTCTGTCTATTCCATATCGAACGATCGCTTAAATGGTTAGAATTATATCTGGAAAATAATTGCTATTCTCTAAAAGAACATTAATGCAAAAATATATATATTCTTACAAGAAATATATATTTCGGCTTTAAATAACCTACAAAGGGTTGAAAGCAGTAAAAGCATCAGTAAATAAATTAATCAAGTCCCAATCCATTCCACCATTTATTCATATAAGCCCTTCAGGTAGGTGCTTCACTGAAGTTCTCTGACATTTTTCACGGCGAAATATCTTATGAGAGTCAAATTCTCTTTTTTTGTATATTCCTCTCAGCGCATTAGATAAATTTTAAACGACGTATATATGAACAGAAATGAAACCTTACGCAATATTTTTAAATGCATTACTTATTCATGGAAAGAAGTTTATTCGCAACGTTGAACTAAAAATGACACAGCTTCTAAAAGAGAAAATATCTTAGAAAAATATCTTGAAAGTGTCGCTATTGTATCTTATTAAACTTAAACATATGTTTTACAATATTTCAATTCCTGAAAGAATTGCAGCTTTTCCAAGCAAGCGTACGTGACTATAAAAAAATGTTACCAAATTAAAAGAAAACAGTTAAATTCATAACATCATGTTATTTAAAATAAAACCCACATAAATTAAATCCAAATTAAAATAATTAAAATTCTAACATACATTAAAAAAGAAAGAAAAATCAAGAAAACCCTTTATTCATTTTCATTAATTAGTTATTTAATTGTGTCACTATGTATCTTCCAGAGCTGACTATTCGTTTAGCTGATTAGTATTTACGAGTTTACTGAAATTTAAAAAAAATTGAAGATTTTGTATATAAAGATTGTTACAAAATAAAATACATTTTCTCTTTGATTTTATTCACAAACACATACACATATGAACACACACACACACACACACACATATATATATATAATTATATATATATATGTATTATTGCATATATATATGTTACACATAATATATACAATATTTATAATATACATATTATACATAATATAGCATAATAACTCTATGATATATATAAATATGTATATATATATATATATTATGAACAATATGTAGTATATGCTTAGTATAATTTATATATACTCATTACACATGATATAGATATTACTTAATAAACATATTATACATATGTATCTATTTACATAACATGTATTATGAACAATTTATATACATTATACCTAATATACATGTATTATGCATAATAAATATATATGTTATAGACAATATATATCATACAGTTTACATAATATGCATTCATATATATATATATATATATATATATATATATATATATATATATGTATGTATGTATATATATATATATATATATATATATCTGTAAATTCAGATACAACTTTGCGGGGAAATAGCCATTTTCAACATGTCATTATAAGACATGCATTTACATCCCCTTATAAACAGAGAATAAGGAAAAATTCTAAGCAAGGAGATTAGCTCTAGAAAAGGAAAGGGTTGGGAGATATTTTTTTTTATTTGCAGCAAATTGCCTGAAGACACCACATGATAGAAACCTAATAACTCGCTTAGAAATAAAGAATATTCAAAAGTTCTTCAATATAATTGTATTGAATACAAATGTGTACTGGTCTAATTTTACTATGATCAAAAACTAAGTAATTAATCAATCAATCAATCAATCAATCTATATATATATATAAGAAATCAATTTCTCTTTTATGCAGGATCCATAAAAATGGCATTATCATTAAGATTATATCTATAAATTTTATGATTATTTTCTTTGTACAACTCAGATTATATAAGAATTGTCCAATTTTTTGTACTTTTGAGCGCTTTTCGTTATACTTTTACCCCTTATCAGGGGTAAAAGTATTTGTTTTCTTCGTAAATAAATATAAGTAACTTTTATGTATATAGAGTCATGTATTTGTTAAGTTCTGAACACAGTAAGCACATAGTTACCGTGTTCATAATTGATGCTATTAAATATAGGATTTCTATTTTTATTAGTAATGCCTCCATTATTTTTTAATCTTTTGATTTGCATATTGATGTTGCTATTATGTATATATTGTCGACAAGTATACCATGGATAAGTTTTGGAAGATATCGATGTGTGTTTAAATGAGATCGTATGGAACTGTTGAAGGAAAGGTGCAATGTCTATATACTTGGATATTTTTTGATGATGTGGCCAATGTTTACAAATTTACATTGTTAGGAACACAGTTCTTCAAAATACATATAAATTTGTAAATGACACTTATTTTCTGTCGTTTAGAATTTGCAGATGAATTATTGTTATGGACGATGAGATGGCAGTGAATTTTTTGCTGAAGGTAATTAATTTCATTTTCTTGCTTAAGTGAGTCGGTGTGGTATAAAATCGGATGATGTTGCGAAGTGAAGATTCGTCCAGTTTGTAATTACTGAGCACTTGGTTTTTATATTATTATTTTCAACAAATAGTGTAGTAGACTTTGTCATTTAACTAACCGATTAAAACAAAAGTCACATATATATATATATATATATTTGTGAAAAGTAACTTCCTACATTATGTATGACTCCATATTGATTGCCCATTCAAGATTACTGATTTATCACCATGTGACTTTTTTTAATGGGTTAGTTAAATGACGAAGTCTCAATCCCGAGTAAGAAAGCAATCGGAATCTAACCGTACTGAGCTGTGATACGGCGAAACAGATCTGTCTACGGATGACAATATGTACATATATATATAAACAGAGTTAGTGTATATATATATGTATATATATATATGTATATGCACTAACTCTGTTTATGTATATATATATATAAATATACATGTATATGAATATATATATAGATTCACTGTAAACATATATAAATGTTGATTTGTTTTATATAATATACATTATATATATATATATATATATATATATATATATATATATAGTGTGTGTGTGCAATGGATAAATTGTCATCTAAATTACTCAAAATTGAAAATAATACTGACGTCTGATTCTAGCAGCTATATTTAACAAATTTACTAAAGAGCAACTTATTTAATAAAATCGCTATTGGCTTCAGCCCCGGCCTCCAAACAACTTAAGAATTTTTGCGTCTCTTCTGGATGGTCTTTTTATTTAAGTTGGTGAATGCTGTCATAATCCTTGCCTTAAGTTCATATTTGGACTTTACAAATAAGTTCGTTGATTACTTGCTCATTTGCGCCTCAAACAAAATAATTGAGATGATTGCAATCTGGGGAGTTACATGACCAAATGTAAGATGTGGTGTGGTGAAATCCAACAGCCATTATCGGGTTCTCCTGTTTCTGTGCAGATTTCTTTTGCGATACATAGGGTCTTCCAGCTCTGAACTACTTGACCCAGGTCAACACTATTTTCTGAAGGCACTTGATGAAGGCCTTTGTTTTTGTCTGTGCCACTGTGAAAAGGTAATAGGAGGCATATGCTCCCTATCATTAGTAGTTGTTCCGAACGCCATGATGCTGACTGGTTATATCATCCAACTGTTTCCGAATATTCCGCACTGCTCTTGGATTGACACTCAAACGATCCGTAATGTTCGTATTGGTGTTTCCGGCGAGAATGCCAAGCAGTACACTATGCCGTTTTTAAATTACTGGCAAATGCATTGCATCATGCTGTTATTTTTCTTGTGAACGATTCCCATCTGACATTACTATATTCTGCATTCAGCAAAATGGAAAACAAACCATGTTTATGTGCATAAGACTAAACTAAACTATCGCCCGGTTCAAACTCCACCCACATCTATTGAACAAGTGAAGAGGCTCATCCCTTGTTCCCTGTTTAGGATGTTGTTTGCGGCTTTCTCTTTTCCATTCTTTTTACCCTTACGTAGCCCCCTGCGCATCAGTGGTGTTATCGCCTTGCTTGGGCTGATATGATTAAAAAAAAAAAAAAATTAAAAATATAAATGGACGACAATCTATCAATCGCACCATTACACTATTCATATTATATATTATGTAGAGATATAATGTAATTATAATAATTATATTATATATTAAGATAATTCAAGAAACTTTATATATATATAAAATAAAACTTTAATTTACGTCATTTCACATCTTGAATAATTTGTATTCATTTTCTGTTAGAGTGAAGTATATTTATTTATATATATTTATGAGCGTTATTAAATTTAATAAATTCTAAAATCCTAAAGAAAACGTTATTTTTATTTATAAATAAAACCTTGCAATAAAATCTTGTATAATACAATCCTTACATTTATCTTGATAATTTCCAACAAAAGATGAAACAGCTATATGTTTTACTTTTGTTACATCTATTTCTAAAACAATAACAGACATAATACTCAAATAAAATGCTCTAAAACTTGAACAGTGAATTTGCTTTATCACCTGCAATAATTGTCACAAAGATTACAAACAAACACGGTCACACGCACACAAACGTGTATATATATATATATATATATATATATATATATATATATAATGACGACGGGTAAAATATTTTGTGTGGCGTTTAGCGTCTTTTCGGAATTCATTGTAATAAAGTAATATTTATGTTGAAGTTACTTCACATTTGAAGGAAAGAAAAACTTAATATTCAATTTTTAATGTGTTTTGTTTTATATTCTAGTTAATTTCTCTTGATTTGCTTTTCTTTATATTTTTGCTTTGTATTTGTTATTAAGTTTCGCACATTCTGATAATAGACCATCTGCTAAGAAAGTTGATGTGCTACAAGCACCTAAACATAAATGATTTAGTGGTTAAAACACTTTCTATGCAGTTTATTTAAAGTAAATAACTTTCTTTTTTATTTAAACAGTATTGTTTATTGAAAATTTGGTTTAACTCATTACGCAAAGCTACTAATGCATAGAGTGTCTTGTATTGTAAAATGTTCCTTTTGTGTTCATATAACGTTTTATTTAAATCACCCGAGAATTCTTCTATGTAATTATGTTGTCATTACATGTGAAAGATAAATTTCATCCTTCAACATTTGTCTTATTATTTCATTTTGCATTAAGACTTTTATTGTTTTAAATATACTTGCAAAAAACTTTACGTTGAAATTTGTACGCATCTGATCAAACTATACATAATATTGGTAATCAGCCTAAGAGGTATTTGTAGTTCGATGATGTCCTCAACGACGAAACGCGACACAGAGAAACGTGTT
>JBBBDQ010000614.1:1170000-1217500 GCA_037127315.1 Ascarosepion bandense
TCTTATGACTTGCCATCCAACATGCATGCACGGAGGGTAATTTATAAGAAATGCTGCTACTTTTTGGTAATCTGAATTTATTTCTTATTACCATCGTAAAGACTATATTTAGTGGATACACGTGTTTGTGTAGACACACCTATACAGAGACATACATAATCACATACGTACACACCTATATATATATATATATATATATATATATATATATATATATATATATTAAAAAAGAATGGTTCTTTTGTTAATACTGCGCAATAACATGTGCATCAAATGAATTCACAAATTTTTAATAATTACCTATATTGCAGTTTCATCAGTGAAAGAATGAAAAAAAATTAGGGTGATTTGGACGAGTTCGTCATTGATTTCATAATCATAACAACAGAACCGTTCTATTTTCATTTAGAATTATCCACTTGGCAATAAATATTAAAAATAGTATGAAATCGATCATTTAAAAAAAAAACTGGGGTGGGTTAATAATTATGACCGGTAGATATATATATATATATATATATATATATATATATATATATATATACAGAAACATTTATACAGCTATATATGTACACAGATATATATATATATATATAAAATAAAAAAAAAGAAACATATGAGTAAAATCCCAAAAACGAGATCCTAATAATATCAATTTTATTAATAATAAAAATGGTACAGGAGTTCTCGATGTAAATAATATTATCTTTTGAAACAGCAGAATATGTATTTTATATAAAAAAAATCCGAATTCCACGTAAGTTGAATAGCTATTTCAGCAAGAAAAATCTGGTTTCTTCAGTAACGATCAAAATCATTTTTCTTTTTAAATATGGTAAAAAATCTCTTCAGGCGAATCAACTTGAAACTTTACATATCGAAATCAACGGACCTCAATATGTAAAGTCAGAATTTTATTCGCCTGAAGAGGGTCAATTTTCGAATCTAGGTTAAGAGATTTGGCTCCAATGAAGAAGTCATATCAGAAACTGATGAGTATTTTAAGGTTAAAAACACATAATTCTACAAAAAATGCATCGAATTGTTAGGGAAGCGTTGGAATCAGTGTTAACTTAGAAGGAGACGATGTTGATGATTAAAGTGGAATTTTGCCTGAAAGTCTTTGCCTTACTAAGCTCGGGATTTATTGAGTGATGCTCCAGACACTGCTGATAAATGGAAGTAATGGAATCGTTTGATATTTGCGTGCATTCTCGTTCAATGGCTGCTATCAATTCAACATTTGTTGCAGATTTGTTAGAGTAGATTTCGTCATTTATGTATCCCCATATAAAATATAATGGTGTCAGGTCTGGTGAACGTGTTTTACCGAACCCCTTCGTCCAATCCATCTGTTTGGTATGATCTCATCAAAGAAAGTATCTACCGATGCGATGGTATTGTGGGTGTGACTCATCTTGTGAAAATAAAAATTTTCATATTCAATGTCTTCTCTAATGCTTGGCATGACAAACTGCTGCGGTGAGTGCTTACATTTTTAGAACACACACACACACACACACTCTCTCTCTCTCTCTCTCTCTCTCTCTCTCTCTCTCTAATGCATCAAGGCAGCAAACAATTTTCTAAACATATACTGTTAAATATAAGAGACATTGAATGTCTATTATGTTTTTTATGTTACCGTCCTTATGACCTCTCTGAAGATGGCTCATGTGAGCCGAAAGCTTCTAACCAAGTTAATAAAAAAATATCCAAATGTTGGAGAATTTTTGTCTTTATTTTCAACTGAAATTAAAGCCAAAATACGATGTTTAGAACGGCTGATGATTGAACATAATAGACATACATTGTCTTTTATATTTAACAGTATATGTTTAGAATATATATATATATATATATATATATATATATATATATATATTCTAAGCATATACTGTTATATATATATATATATATATATATATATATATATGAGCGCGTGTGTGTGTAAGTATTTTAATATTATGTTGAAATATTGCGAAGAAAAGACAACAATAAGCGTGTACATATATCTACACAGATAATGTGAAATCATTTCCAGAGGTGTCTTTTAGCATGCATATAGAATATTGAGGGGAGTTGACATTTCTACTTCAACCTACTTACTCTAATGAGAGCAAAGGAGAGAGAATAAAGAAGAGAGAGAGAGAGAGAGAGAGAGAGAGAGAGAGAGGGAGCGAGAAATAAAAAAGAAAAGTAAAGAAAACAAAACATGATAATGAGTGTCGACTTTTGCCATTGTCAGATTACTTTCAAATGCCTATCTTTTGAAACATATGCCGTGCCGTGTTTCTCGCCGATCATCCGCCGAAGCCTAAAGATAACATCCTCAATATGTAATTTTCCCTTTACGATTCATTGCCGACTCGAATATATAAACATCCTCAAACTTACATCCGAAAACACTTTCAACCACACACACACACACACACACACATACACGCGCGCACACACTCTCACACACGTAAAAAGTCAAGGAAATACGCACATAAAAATCTAGTGATAATATATCCCTTTTGAAAAGTCTTATACATGGCTAGTCAACCAGTTATAATGGAGCAGTGCTGAAATATTCGGCATTTGTGAACATCGTCATTCTTGCTGTTTGATAATGTAATTCTGTAGCTGGAAAAATAATAAAGCCGAATTTAGCACGTCTAAATAAAAAAAAAAACAAAACATATAGCAAGTTGGATATTGTTATTTGTAAACGAGTTTTAAGCAGGGCGCGGCTTTTGCAAAGTTGCGTTGTGTGTAATATACAGTCACTATAACGACGTTGGCTTACGCAGTTGTCTAACGCGGCAATTATACTTCACTCGCTTTAACAAGTGATGGCATGCCCCAAAACACCTGAGCAAGCAAACAGCAGAGGCGTAATATATTCTGATAGTTTTCAGTAAAGTAGACCCTTCGCTTGGCAGTAGCGATGAAATGTTATTATAGTTATATTTTTCTTGCCAAGCGAAAAGGTGAATAACTTTGAAGTACAAAAGAGATCTACTTAATACAGCTTAAAAACAATGTAGTAGACTGAGGGAGAAGTGAATGTTTCAAGTGTTATTGACATAAAAGTAAATAACAAATACAAAATGTGTGCCAATATTGTGCTGACAACACTATAATGAAAAATATAGGTTGAGATTGATAAATTGTCGTCTAAATTACTGAAAAGTGAATACAGACATCTTATTTTAATAGCTATATTTACCGAAATCACACATAAATATCTTGAACTGCGAAAGAGTAAATTTATTCATTAAAAACGCCATTGGTTTCAACCAGGGCCTCTACACAACTTCAGCAATGGCCTAGACAATTTGGTAAATCTATCTATTGAAATGAGATGTCAATTTTATTCTAATTTTTTTTTTGTAATTTAGACGACAATTTATCGATCGCAATATTTAGTCCCGGAGATCTGAGTAAATGTAGAATTGAATTCTTTCGGGATTCAATCTTTGCTAAGCCATTCATTTTGAGCAACTCTTCTTACAAGGTATATATATATATATATATACAGTGAGGCCTGTTAGTCGCAAATAGAATCAAAACAAAATTGGATAAATGAAACAAAGTTTTTTTTTTGTTTTTGTTTTTTATAAGCGTTTCACCCTGAGCAAGGCATGTCACTGCCACTACTGCACAGGGGGCTACATAGAGTGGAGATAGGATGATTAAATATAGGAAATGTCAGGGGGGGTGATAGGCGGGTAGGGATACCGAGAATGAGGGTTGGTTAGATGAGAGTGTTCTGAGAATGATTGGGAGTTAGGGTGATAGGAGGTGTCTACTGATCCTACATTTAAACACCTGGAGATTGTAGCTGTCTGGAAAGGAGACTTGTAGAAGGGAGTTCCACAGGCGGGAAGCGCAAGAAAAGAAGCTGTTGGAGTTGAATTTACGGTTACATCGTATCTGTTTAACTGTAAAAGGGTGGGACCTAGTTGCTAATCTAGTATCTCGTGTAAATTCGTGCTTAGGCGGCACCAGTGATCTAAGTTCATCGGAGCTGAAACCATGAAAGTACTTGTAGAAGAGGCACAGGGAAGCCACATCACGCCGGTGAGAGAGTGGTTGCAGCCGGTCTGCCAAGCCAGTATCAACCAAGTTACAGATCCTCTTTTGTATTTTGTCAAGAAGCCCAAGGAGAGAAGCAGGTGAACATTTTTTTTTTTGTTGAAAACGCGTTTCGTCTTCGTTAAGTAGTAGGTTAGGCGTATTCATGTCAGATTTAAAAAAAGCAAATATGTGTGCTTTTTTATCAAAACTCTTAATATTTGTTTTTCCGTAAGAACACACACACACACACACACACACACACACACACACACACACATATATAGATATATATATATAAGTGTGTGTGTGTGTCCGATGACGCCAAAGTTCCCGTATATATATATATATATATATACGGGCACCTGGTGTAATGGTTAGCAAGCTTTCCTTGCTAGAACCTATTACAATTGAGTAGTGATTTCGATCCTCACTGGGTACCCCATACTTTCGGCCTTGTGTCACATCTAAGCGGCGCTCAGAAAATCAACTATAGGGCACCTCGAGGTAGTGTAACGGTTAGCTAGTTTTTCTCGTTAGAACCATTAGAATTGTGTAGTGTTTTCTATTGCAACTGTGTATCCCATATTTTCGGCCTTATGCCGCATATAAACTGCGCTTAGAAAATCACTATATATATATATATATATATATAATAAAATTTAGTGTTAAGGTATGTAATATTTATGGGTTTCAAAACTTTATATAAGAGATAGAGCGTATGTAAATATAAAAATGGACAATGAAATCAACATGACATGCGACTGTCTATTTCAAACTTAAACGAAAGAGTCAGGACATATACGTTATGTTTTGGCTTGATTAATTTTATATGTTGACTAGTGATGATTTATGTGCTGTTCTTCTGCTATGTGCTCTGTCCTTTAAGGACGTAGACGATCATGGATTTCCATGTCTCTCTTTCCCTGGTGCATCTTAGTTGTTACATCCTGTTACACCAAACAACCCTCGTTCTGTCATCCACCGGATCAAGTCCTTCAAATATGTTATCTATTGCATTCCCCTGTCTCTTTTCCTCTCTATTTTACTGTTAGCATCAGGTTCTGTATGCCCCCTTCATCATTGCATGTCCCAGGAGATTAGCTGTCTCTTCCTGATGCGTTTTTGCGTTTTCATCCTTTCGAAAACATCATTGCTCACATGCTCAATCCATGATATCCGCCGCATCCTTCTATAGAACAACATTTCAATTGCTTCAAGTTTTTCCTTCATCTTTGATGATATGGTCTAGCATTCACTGCCATATTGAAGAACTGACATCATATAGCAATCCAGTAATTTTTCTTTGTTTCTAGTGAAATTTTCCTGTCTTTTAATACTCGATTCAACTTCTGGAACGTGTCCTTCGCCATGCAATTCGCCTTCTGTTCTCCGTGTCGCACTTTCTGTCTTTTGTTATAACAGTTCCCAGGTATTTAAGTTTTTTTACCTACTTGATAATAGTATCCGCTCACGTGTGTTTGACATTTTCGGATGCTCTTTTTGCTGATGACCATGCATTCGATTTTATTGCAGTTTATTTATAGTCCTTTCTTGTGAGTCTCTTCAGCTACCTTCTGTAGGAGTTCTTGTCGTTTCCTTTCCGTGTCTGCTATCAACACTTATCATCTGCGTATTGGGGGGGGGGGGCGGCAACGGCCATGTATCCTAATTTTATGTAAAACCTTATTTTATAGAATTTCAAGAAAAGGAATTGTGAGAAAATTAAAAAAGTTGGAAACTAAAAGTTTGATACAATTTACTACTTTTTAGTACTAAATTTTTTAATGATATTAATAGTTTTATCATTGTTATGTCTGTTTCTAACTGCAAAGGTAAGAGTTACCAGGAGTAACCCCTAAACTTGGATGAGTATGTCTACTCCACAAGCAATAGCACACAGAGTATCTTGGTTTATCGGAACAAGATGAAAGTCGGGTTTTTAAGCACAAAGATATTAAACAGTGAAATATGGAAATGAGTTTGTGGTACGTTAGTCGATTTGCATCTGGCAGAAGCAATTTATGGAAACGAGGTACTACACAAACCGAAGACTGGGATGCCAAGAACATCTGAAGAATATATTAGGCGTATCCGTCAGACATTTCAACATTCCGCATCCGAGTTTATCCATACTGCTTCCACTCAAGTGCATCTACAAATATCAACATTTTATAAAGTGCGACATAAGAATCTGAGGCTTTATGCATATGACATTTAATTATTGCAAATAAATAAGTTAAATGACTAACCGCAACGGGGAAAAAATGACTATTATAATCCTACAAGACTTTCTAAATCGAATTTACTTTACTAATTAGGCAACCTTTCTGTCTCTGGAAATATAAATTGAACATATAAGCCGGTCGCAAAATTCCCAAATTACTAGTGAAATCAAACGTGAATCTCTGAAAATCAATGTGTGATGCAGGATTTCGTGTAGCAAAATGATTTTTCCGATAACAGCTGATAATTTCTTCTTCTATATGCCCCGTCCTTTCAGGACGTAGGCGATCATGGCTTTCCACGTCTCCCTATCCCTGGTGGCTCATAGCACGCCTTCTCCTGTTACACCACGCTACCCTCGTTACATCACCAAATTCATTAGGTCCTTCAAATATGTTATCCGCTGCTTTCCCCTGTCTCTTTTTCCCTCTATGTGCCCTGTTAGTACAGGGGCCCGACAATATTTTTTGGGCACTTTGAAAAAAGTACTTCAAGGTGGTTACTAGTGCCAAAAACTTTTGAGATTGTAAGTACGTAGTTGAGGAGTGAAAATCCACTACAAGTGTAATTATTTTTTTAGTTTGGCTATGATAATTTTTGTTTTTTGTGATTTTTGCGAAAACTTGCGCGACACTATTTTTCGGACATGACAAAAAATCCTATTTTATTAAGAGCTAAGTTCGTGTATATGGTGCTGTATGCAAATTTTCTGCTTGTACACTTAGCTGCTATCATTAGAATCAATTATCTGCTCTATTTTACTGGCAAAACAATTAAGTTTAATGAGGTAAAATGCATTCAAAAGAAGTCGTTTGTTTGGCATGGAAGAAGCGGGATGATGGCCTCAGTATCAGAAGGATCGCCATGGATTTGAAGCTGTTGAAATCAACCGTCGAATACATGCTGAAGACAAACTCCGAGCGGAAAAAGAAGAGAGGACGGAAAAGATCAATTGGCAAGAGGACTGAAAGGAGAATGAAGAGGACTGTGACACGGCTTTTGACATCTGGAGAAAAAGTTACAGCAAGAAAAGTGAAGGAGAAATGTGAATTGGATGTAAACGTCCGAACAGTACAAAGAACGCTGCATAGGATTTGTTTGAAGTATGCAAAGGCTAAGAAAAAAATTACACTAACAAAGAAACACAAAAGAGCAAGACTGGAGTGTGCTAAAAGGTGGTTAACAAAGCATGTTGTCTTTAAGAAGGTTATATTTACTGATGAGAAGCGTTTCAAGTTTCATGAGCCCGATGGATGGTGTACTTGGTCAACAAGGGATGAGCCTGCTGTACTGAACAAACGACAGATGGGAGCAGGAGGAGTTATGGTTTGGGGTATGATCTTTGCTCATGGAAATATATGGTTGGAGTGGCTGAAAGGACGACAGAACAGCGAAAGCTACAAACAGTTTCTGGACGAGAAAGCCCTACCAAGGATAAGAAGAGAGATAGGGAATGATTTCGTTCTACAGAAAGACAATTGCAGCATCCATGTGTAAAAACTCATGAAAGAATGGATGGCTAAAGTGAATATGACTACTTTGGAATGGCCTGCAAAAAGCCCAGATCTAAATTTAATAGAAAATGTTTGGGAAATGCTTGCGCAACTTGTCTATGATGGACCTGAAATAACGAAAGAGGCTCAACTATGGGAACGGATACTAGATGCCAAAAAACAACTAATAGAAACACGTAGAGATGTTATTGTGCATATGTTTGATCATTATGAAGAGAGATTGATAAAAGTTATTGAGAAGAAATGTGATATTGCAGACTGTTAACAGGTTTTCAACGAAAAATAATGCTGTTCCAATAAATAAAAGAGCTCCGAGTTTGAGTTTAAGTTTTGTTTTACGGTATATCAACCTCTGTGGGTTATTTAATGCCAGAAAGTTCGGGTTTTAAGGTTTTTTTAATGTTAGGTTATAGTGAGAAGTTTGATTTAGTAAGATTGTAATGAATATTTTTGTTTTTATTCTTTTTTTATTTTCGAAAACTGAAAATGTCTTCTCGTTTTTTATTCACAAATGTATTGCTGAGAATAATTTTCTCCTTTCAAAATGTGTTATGGTAATATTTTTCCTTCAAAAATATGTATTTTTCTTTAAAAGTCTATTTTCATGTTTATATTTCTATAGATTTTTTTTCCCTTCATAGTGTTATGACCTCAGTTTGTGGGTTAACTATTTGCCCATAGCTGGGATCCTAACAGGTGCAACACTCCGGGTCAGTGTGTGACCTAGGAACAATATCAGTTAATGCTTCTCACAACCTCCCAATCAGAGGCCTTGCTGCCGGCTGCAGTTTACCGTCATGCGCACGACCTAAAAGAGCTTCATTTTAATGTTACCTTACAGTAAACTGGAGTAATACCTCGTTCTTGAAAATAACGTTCGTGAATTGTCAACTGAAAGGTTTCCACATTCTTCTTTTTCATGCGCTGTAACCCTTTAGAACGTAGGCGATCATACACTTTTGTTTGACCCTGCCATCGTCATACTTAATATTTTTCACTTGGTATCTCTTTCAAAACTAGCTGCTTCATCGATTTGCTCAAGCCCATCAAGTATCTCTCGATCTGCTTTCGCGTATCTCTCTTTTTCTCTATCCGTCCTGTGAGTATCAGAATTTTCAAACCCTCCTTCCTTATTATGTATTCCAGGAACCTGATCGATCTCTTTCAGATATTAAGTACAAGTTTTCTTCTGTTTTGCATCTTCTCCAGCACCTCACCCAAGCAAATATACGAATCGTATTCGACAGAGTAGATTTCTACCCATCCATCACGAAAAACATATTAAATGAGGCTATATAACTAGCAGAACAACATATAAAAATCACGGACGAAGATACTAAAATAATCAAGCACTGCCGAAAGTCTCTACTATTTCACAATAACGAACCATGGACAAAAAAAACAAAACCACGGCCTATTCGATGTAGCAATGGGTAGCTACGCTGGATCAGCCTTGCGATTTAGTAAACATTCTCATTCTCTCATAACTAGCTAGAATTCTGGAGTAAAAGGACTCGGGACTATACAGAGATGACGGACTTATACTGATAAGAGAACCCAAAGGAACCCAATTAGATAGATTCAGGAAAAAAATAGTAAATGCTCTAAAAATAAAAGCAGGAACAAAAATAGTAAACTTCCTAGGCGTCATCCTTAACTTGGAAACAATACATACGAACCATACTGAAAAGATAATGACAATCTATCTTACGTACACATATCGTCCAACCACCCGCCTTCAATCATCAAACAAATACCCATATCAATCAGCCGCGGACCATCTGAAAACTCATCTAGCATAGACATTTTCAATAAAAAAAGAACACCATACGGCGAAGCACTAAAAGAATGTAGATACAAACAACAACTACAATATATACCTCTGCAACGAAAAAGCAAAAACAGAAAAAAATAATATCTGGTTTAATCCACCATACAACAAAGCCGTCAAAACAAACATAGGCAAGACATTCTTGAACTTAATAGAAAAACATTTTCCGGTGACAAACTGATTAGCAAAAATATTCTACAAAAACAACGTCAAAATCAGTAAACAGCTGCACAAAAGATATTACACAAATAATAAAACGCCACGACAAAAAATTAACAACCTACAATAATGCAACCAAAGAACGTCAGTGCAACTGCAGGAAAAGAACTACATGTCCACTCCAGAGTAATTGGCAAGAAACAAACATAGTATATAAAGCCGAGGTAAGTGAAAAAAAAAAAAACAACACGATGTACTACATCGGTGCCACTGAGGAACCATTTAAGAAAAGAAAAAACAACTACACTTTCATTCTCTAACAGAAAATACTTGAACAGCACTACACTATCCACATACGCATGAAAGTCTTAAAGACGGAAATATTTCACCAAGAATAAGCTGGAAAATACTTAAAAAATCACCTGCCTACAACAACATTACAAAAAATGTGTAATTTGCCAACATGAAAAAGTAGCAATTATATCTCATACCCTACAAAAGAACTTACTAAACATTGGATCAGAACTAATTTCCAAATGCAGACATGAAAATAAATACCTATTATCACAATTTATACCAAACGGATAAAAAAAGAAAAAAGAAAGAACAGCTGATACCATAATCCTATCAATTATACTCTAGTTCAATCTACCACCATAATAATTGCATTTATTGTTATTATCATTACACAATCATTACCAATCACTACTACCGCTTTACAATAACTATTTGCTACCACAATTATTATCATCAAATATTACTATCACCGTATTAGTCCGCAACATTATCATTAACGTAAATTACCCTCTCTTCCGCAGTAAAATTTATACCACCTCATAAAAACTAAAAAGCATAACAAATTAGAATGTCTACCATTTAAATATGCGCAACCACAAAAAACAAGTTAATAACGCACTTTAAAAAATGACAATATAGCCTTAAATATAATAATATCAATTTTTACCTATCATAGTTTCACACAGACACCACAATACGTACATATGTACATACGAGAAATCTACAACTGTCTGCGCGTTGACATCGCTACATTCTTCGAATACACCAACCGAATGCGTAGGTATGTGCTCAACTGCACACATATACATATATATGCCGCGCCTCATACGGTTCGCATATATGTTTGTGTGAGCCCTGGTGGGGAGAGGCGTGAATGTGTGTGTCTTTGCGCACGTCAGTGTGTGTACACATGTGTATATATATATCTGCGTCTGTCACGACGATATAATTTTCCTCCCACTTCCACAAAAATTATCTCGTAAGACAAAGTGGACCGACTTTATAAGGCTTAATTTCCATGAATATCGAATGAATTTAAATTCGAACTGTCAGTTTGAAATATGAACCTGGTGATTGCATAACACATAAAACTCCGAGTCGTGCGATAGACATAGGATAATATATATATATATATATATATATATATATATATATATATATATATATATATATTTCAAATTCCATTTACCTGTTTGCTAATATATTTGTGTTCGGTGACTTTAATACCCATTATGACAAATGACTGAAAACTCTGTCACAGTTTTTGCTGGCGTTCAATATCTGAACTGCTCAAGCATTCAATCTTTTTTTTTTTTTTTAATCGTATCACCCCGAGCAAGGCGGTAACACCACTGATGTGCAGGGGGCTACATAATAGTGAGAAGATTGGAAAAGAGAAAGCCGGAAACCAAATCCTAAACAGGGAACAAGGGATGAGCCTCTTAACCTGTTCAATAGACGAGGGTGGAGTGTGAACCGGGCGATAGATAGATCTAGCTACTCCAATTGAAACAAAAAAAAACAAAGTGAGAAGATTGGAAAAGAGAAAGCCGGAAACCAAATCCTAAACAGAGAACAAGGGATGAGCCTCTTAACCTGTTCAATAGACGAGGGTGGAGTGTGAACCGGGCGATAGATAGATCTATCTACTCCAATTGAAACAAAAAAAAACAAAGTGAGAAGATTGGAAAAGAGAAAGCCGGAAACCAAATCCTAAACAGGGAACAAGGGATGTGCCTCTGTTTAGGATTTGGTTTCCGGCTTTCTCTTTTCCAATCTTCTCACTTTGTTTTTTTTTTTGTTTCAATTGGAGTAGATAGATCTATCTATCGCCCGGTTCACACTATTTCTCGAAGGTGTTTGACAGGATTTGGTATTCTGAAAGCTGGCTCCAGTGTTATTGCATTTCTGGCCGGTTGTTTGATTTAAACCAATCATTCATAGCAAATCATGAAATTAAGGTCGTTTTGAGTTGGCAAAGTTCCAGTTCATTTCATACGAACCCGAGCGTCACCAAGGCTCTATCCTAGGTCCTCCTCTTTTCCTGATCTTCATCAATGATCTTCCTGATGTTATCAGTTTATAAGTTGGAATATAAGTTGGAATCTATGCAGATGACACCACCATTTACTGCCTTCTCATTAGAAAATCTGAACGGGCTGACAAAGTAAGAGGACCTCTAATTTGTGATAAAAAGGGACAAAAAATTGTTCGTAACTTTTAATACCTTCTTTAACCACCGTAGATAACGTTTCCTACCCACCATCAGAATGAATGACGCTAGTCTCTCAAAGTTCAAAACACTTCACCGTTTGGCCTGTCTTTCTCAAATGACCTGAAGTAAAAGAACTACATCGAATCTATACCTGCAGCTACTGAAAGGAATGCTGGGTCACTTAATCGGATCAGAATGTTCTTTTCGTCAGAATCCATCTTGCACATAAATCTAACATTCTTCCCTGCATTGAATGCTGTTGTCGTATCTGGTCGGTGCTCTTGCTATTTGCCTTGAGGTTCTGGACAAAATCAAAGCAAAAATAGGATCTACAATGTTATCGACCCTGACTTGGCAGACCAGATTCAATCACATTCTCATCAACCTTGTCCCCTGGCCACATGAATTTACCCGTGCTACTAGATTGCCATCAAGGTACACCTCTTTTCCAGTTGAATTAGTTAAGTCTAACCACCTTTTCTACCCTTACAGTTTCTTTTCTAGCACTTCCTGTCTGTGGAACTCTTTTCCGTTTACTTGCTTCCCTAATAACTTCAATCTCAAAAGGTTTAAATGAAACGTCACTTGCCTTCGTCTATGTTCTTTATCCCCATCCTTCTGTGATCTTTGCTTCGGCACACCTTTTACCTTGATGTTTCTCTCACTGTATTCATCTGTGCACCAGTGGAGGATTTTCCTGCTTGGAGTTAAATGATTAAAAAAATGAATACATAGTAAATCATATATAGGAAAAACATATAGTAAAATTTTAAAAAATGGATTTTTAATGTACTAAATAATAATGCCTATCATTTTTATTTTGAAATAATAAATCATTCGTTACATTGTTTTGTACAGACATAATACCTTAGTACTTTTCCGATCATATTTACCACGCACACATAACTCCAGGTAATCGCACAAAACATTATAATCACGTTACTTATCAGCTAAATATATAAACATAATAAAAAAGTATCTGAAATATTTTTATTCCCTAAATATTAAATTTTCTATTTTTCATCATCATTTTCAGTTTGTTAATATGTTTTCCTTTTCCCTCGAACAAGAGCTGCCTTCTATTCTCCGTGAAGATAAAACTTATGCAGCAGAACTGATATGATCATATGAGGCTGACGTCAGCGACACGACTGCTAGAAGTGGATGATACATATCTTCGTGTTTTTTTTTTATCCTGGAAGGCGAGATTTGATTAAGTAGATTAAAGATGAACGGCAAACAACACATCGCGGAAGATTTCCCTTGCCAATTGGTCAGTCTAATCACCCTAAAGTAGTCTCTTGTCTTTTGTAGTTTCTTCTTTAATAAATGCCATCCAGAGTTGTGGAGAAACGTTGTAGATTCATTCAGCATATTTCTCTGATAATTGTATTATTCATTCTACAAATACTGGTCGGTATTTGCTCAGTATGATTATGCATGAGCATTGAAGCCATTTTTGTTTGAAAATAGTTCCTTTTAGGCATAGTGGAAACAAGCAGTTTTGTTAATCGAATATTATAATAGGAAAAATATTCTTTAATATTTAGAATAGAGAAATATTAAATATTTTACTATATTTTAAGCCATAGCTAAATAAATAGTTGTATTAAGTTCTCATTAACAATAATGGTTCTACAAATTATGATCAATTATCATACTTATATTTTATAAAGACATACTTTAATACCAATTCTATAAGTCTAAAACTTTTAGTGCCATATTATACTCAAGAAAGTTACGAATCCGTCTTTCCTAGCCTGACTATGTGTAAATAGTATTACGGACTGGATCTTATAGTCTTGGGTGACAGCAGGTCTGGGTGAAAGAGACCTGTGAGTGCAAAATTATACCTATGGATGAAATAACCTCGTCTACCCACAATTGGCCAGGCTAGACCCCTGAAGTCATGTTCAATCGAGGATAGGTTTCGCTAACAGGTGTGGGAAGGCCCAGCATTTGGATTTGATTATACATCAGAACTAAATATTATCATTTTTTCTGTCACATGCGTACTCTTACTCGGGGTAGGATGGTTCATAACATTCAAATTACACATTGAAGATTACAAATCAAACAAGTACCAAAATTTAAATATGTGGGGAGTGTTTTAATAGGTGACGAACTACGAAATCCGAAGGTGCATTGAGATAGTGAAAGACGGCTTCCTAAAGGTAAGCAATGTATTAAGAAACAAGAAAATTTTGTTTGAAACAAATAAATGAGTAATACAATATCACATAATATCAGTCCTTCAAAAAGTCAATGGAAGCTGGACAGTCTCTTCGCTAATGATAAACAGACTGAAGCACACACAAATGTGGTTATGCAGAAGGATGATGAGAATTCAGTAAACTGGGAAGCAACGACGATGTTTTAGAGAAAACGGAAAAATCACTTATACTTAACATCAGAAAGAGTTAGATGAAATTTCTCAGAGGACATCTTGAATGCAAGATGAACGGAGGAGAACAATGCATAACCTACGTAACAAGCTAATATATAGAGATGGCAGAACAGAGTCTAGGGATTATAACAAAAACATACAATTCGCTAAGAGCTACAATACTGCTGCCATATCTGGTCGGGTGCCCCTGCTATCCACCTACGGAGTCCTTGACAAAATCCAACGGAGAATCTGTAATCTGATTGATCCCGACCTGGCAGCTCAGATACAGTCATTCTCACGATGCAATGTGGCTTCTCTGTGTCTCTTCTTCAAATACTTTCATGGTTTCTACTCCGATGAACTTAGCTCACTGGTCCCCCTTATGCATGAATTTGATCAAGCCACAAGATTAGCAACTAGGCCCCACCCTTTTACTGGGAAACCAATAAAATGTAAACACAACTTCTACTCCATCTGCTTCTTTTCTCGCACTTCCGGCTTGTAGAATTCCCTTCCGTTTACTTGCTTCTCCGACAGCTACAATCTTATGCTTCTTTTTCCGTCCACTCTACTTTCAGTATCTTAACCCTTCTCTTACCCATTTCCTGACACACCATAAAACCTGGGACTCTTTCTCATAACTTTCCTCTTATGTAACACCTTGCACATCAGTGGCAGTAGACTGCCTTCCTTGTTGGCGATATGACTATAAAAAAATAAAATACAGTGTTAGCTACGTCAAAGACTGAAGTCATGAGACACATTGATTTTATCTAATGATTGCTTGGAGTGTGAGATTAGTTATTGCTTTGAATTTGTATCATAGTTAATTACAGATCAGGAGGTTTTTCAAATAACTTATAATCGTTTCTCCCCAAGAGAGTGAGGAACGCCTAAAGTATGTTAGATTGCTCCAAAATTATTACCTGCCGTTTATGATTAGTAAGGATAACATCTTTTCATTCCTGATGACACAACTCAATATTTATAATCGCCTCTCTAAATAAGTGTTTCGATGATTAAATAACGGATTTTTATAATTAGAACAGTGTCAAAAATGCCCAGAGAAAAGAGACATCACATAGTAAATGAACTCAAGTAAATAATTATTAACACTCATTGGAGTTATATAATTGGCAGTGAGACCAGAAATAATAATTTGTTTTCAATAGCATTTCTAATATTAATACTATTTCGCCAGGCACGAATAAGTGGCTGTTTTTGGTAGATTAATTAATTATAAATTGACCGCACTGCGCAAGCCAAACTTAATATACTTATAAGATAGTATTTCATTAAAAGATAGAGTAATATGCAAAGTAAATTATATAGTAAAGTATATATCACTAGTAATATATGAAAAAAAAATCAAAATTACGAATTTCAAAGTTAAGAACAGCTAATTGGTTATGGATCAAAAGAGAGAGTGCCTGGATTCCAAATTGTTAGCTAAAATTCCCCGAAATTCTGCGTCTAAATTAATGTTTCGGACGAGCTCATATACGGTTCGCCTCTAAATGGAAAGTGGCTCTGACTGTCGCCAATCAGAAGCATTTGCAAGTTTTCGTACCGGGCCTAAACGTAATTTTCCAGTGTTTGAAAGCGCTTATCGAGGGTGGGCCGGAGGCTGATCATCTCTGGTCGGGTTAGCGCGGAGAGGGGGGTATGATGTTGAAAGACCCGAAACCCCCTAGTGATCCTCGCGATTACATCACTGACGACACTCTCTAGCGCCCCCACTACGGTGCGTATGTTTGAAATCATTGTCTTACATTTTATGAAATCACTTCGTATGAGCTTATTTGTGTTATATTACGAAGCTTCATAAACTTACATAGCGCATAACTATTAACTTTTAAAAAATCTAATAAAAGGTAAATATATATTCGTGATTTGGAGTTCTTAATCTATAGCAATATAAAAGAAATATGATTATTCTGATCGCGGTGTCTGTTGTAAAACTCCGCTTAACACTCACCTAAATCACTTGAAAAAAGAAAACTGACATGTGAAAATGGTTGTTTTTTTTTTCTCCAAAGGGATGTTATTAAACAATTAAGTGGTTGTTTTAAAGATAATAATCTTTGTTATTTAATTTTAATATTTAGAAATTTTTCCCGTTTGCAATACGTTCAGTGCGACTTGGTCGTCGTGAAAGCCGTTGTGAATCACATGTTTAACACGAGTTGAATTTGCTGGTTGACTGAAGAAATTGTCATGTCATTTAGTGAAAACGGAGTAAGCTGATTTGTATTGATTGTAAAAGAAAGTTGGACACAAATTTAGAAAATATACATAAAAATAAAAAACAAAATTGAGAAAAATATTTAAAGCCCTCATGAGATTAGGAATAACCCACTTACCTAATTAGGGGAGCCTTTCGAGAGGTATGAACTCCATGACTTGCGCTTAGTAATATAATTTGAGGGCAACGAGAAAAGAGTAAGGAAGCTAATAGTTATGTGTCATTAAACATGACACTGCGTTGTTTCTGCAATATTTTGCTTTGCTTATACCTTATGCTGTTCAGTCTGAAGACAACAGATCGTGCAATGATATATGTATCGGATAAAACGTGTTTCTCTAATATAGTGACATCACATGTGATTAATTGTATAACCAAAATGAGAGTTTATCAAGCATTTTTGTTCTTTCGTAGTAGGGAAAGTCTGCTTTGTTACTATGTTAGTCTCCACTGCTATCTTGAGGACAATATACCAATGTTGCACATATCAAATTAACCGACATTTATCTTTATGTATTATACTAATAAATAGCAAAAAGCAAATGTCTGGCGATTTTTATTGGCTCTAATATATACATTATGCTGATATCATATATGAGTGAGAAAGATGTTCCAAAGCTATAAATTTCAGATTCGCATGTTTACTAGTAATCTCAAATTCTCACCTCGGAAGTTTGGAAAGATAAACTATTTTTAAAAGAAAATTTCAAATTTTTGCTAATTGTTGATGCGTTATTTCACTTGCCAATGAAATGTTGTACAAGCTCACTGCGTCTCTCTCATTTATTCCTTTTAGTGGTATATGGATGTGCGTTGTGGTGCAGTGTGTATCGGCTCGGAACAAGAAATCGGGAAGCCGAGTTCGAATTACAGTTGAATTCATTTGATTCACTTACGCGCAAATACCCTTGGGAAAGGTATTAATCCGTCTCTTCCTTCCAGTTATGGGTTAGATAACAGGACAGATTGGGTTCTGTAGCCTTAGCTGGCAACCAGTCTACCGCAGAAAGCAATGGCAAACTACTGCGGGATAATCTTCTGCCCAGTCAGTCATGTCTCTTTCGAGACATGATCGCCCAATCGTGTTTCACGTATGGTATTTAACTGACTCAGTGTTATATGTGGTCATCAACTGACTCTGTCATATGCATTGTATTTCAAAATTAAGATATATTTCTAGAAAACAGTTGAGTTGTTTTATTTATTTATTGTCAGAATCCTAGATGACAGCAAAACAAGAAGCCAGAATAAAGTTCCACAAGCGAGAAAAGCGATAGAAGAGAGTATTAGAACATTTGAAATTTTACCAGTCACATGATGGCTATCTAGTAATCCTCTTAAAATCATGGAATCGGGCTAGAAAGATAACAGATCCTCAGAAAAAAGAAACGATAAGAAAGATGGAAAGGGAGTCAAGATGCTATGTTAAACAGATAACATTGTAAATTACTTCTTTTGATTTTGGCAGGAATATATATATATATATATATACCAGAAGCATCAGTCCAGCTGTGCTAACAATACTCAAATTATTTCTCACGTCACATGTAAGCAATTTTCATTGCAGCAGACATAACAATTGATTCGATTTTATGGTTCCAATGTCAATGATAAACATTAAACCAAAAGGATGCAATGTTTAATCTTCTGGAGGTTAGAATCAGCAAAGCTCATAGAAGCTAAATAAATTCTCTAATATGATAAAAACAGACATGTTTAGTATTGTAGACATGAAAACTAACAAGGATTTCGTGTCCAGCAGATTGAAGATCAATTTAACTTTATATATAGAAAAATACCTATTCAAGGAAACCTTCATTAAACTCTTTGATAAGAAGGACATAAGAAATTCAACTATAAACAGTATATTCATCTTTTGAAAAAGACAAGTAAACGACTAGAGCTTTACTATTCCTACCCAAGGCTTTCGTCACTAACCGTCGGGTATCGACCCAGAGAACAGAAAGCCATATTTCTGAGATAATACTTTACAGAGTCAGATACTTAACCAATTCCATATTGATTAATATCTCCATTATTTTTTATGTGGTATGTACTTTGAGGATGTAGGCGATCATGGACCTCCACTTATCCTTTGTCGCTCTTAACACTTTTCCTCTTGCTATCTTTCCTAAACCATCTACTTGCTCAAGCCCATTCAAATATGCATTGTTATTCTGTCACACTTTTTCTCTATCTGTTCCGTGAGTATCAGATTCTCCGATCGCTCATTCAGCATTATGTGTCCCCCAAACTTCATCTGTCTCTTCCTGATATCAAATATAAATTTCCATTTTGTTTGTGTCCTCTCCAAAACCTTGCCCGCCCTGTCAGCTGTGGCTGTAAAATACGCTGACTGCATCTCTGCAGATAGGTAACCCACACTCAATGAGGCCACCGGTTGGCCGTGAGTATCGACCCGTAAGGCGCTAGGACGGACACCTTGTGTTTGAGCAATCATTGATCCGGCGGCAGTGTGGTCAATGACTACCAACACACCACTCTGGCCCTTACTTGGTTTGATGGGCGGTCGGATAGCCCCCATCCGATCCAATCTGATCAATCGGCTGGTTGTGACAAACCCTAGCATCTCTATATTTAGGCTCGACCGTAATATTCAATATTCATTTATGGAAAATAATCAATTCTCTTATCTTATATGTGCTAGAAAGCGGGGACTCAGGGTCAATAACATTGAGTGAGTGAGATTTTCACCAGTGATATGTTACAGGGTACTTGTTATTAGTTATTGAAACCTGAAATTGACAGGGCAGTGATTTTTACTGTCTGTTTTTATACTTTTATAGCATTTTGCTTTTGTTTGAAATTTCGTTATTTCCTTTTATCTGGGACCCCTACTGGTGCTTTCACCCCGGATAAGAGTGGAACTCGGAGATGGTGGTTCCCTGCTCCTTAAAACCTTCAATCTTCCGATCAGAAGACTTGCTGCCGGATGTAGTTTAACGTCATGCCGAAGACAGTGATAGATTGTTTTTTGTTTAAATGCTGATATTAAAAAAACAAAAAAAAACAGTGTTTACTGTTGCGGAACGAGAGAAAACGAGAATCTTAATCATCGTCCATGACGTCTTCTTCCATATTAACATGACCGGCTAGTGTATACTGATAAGATATCCCTCGTCTCAACCAAGGCGACTGGGTTTCCTCTTTCATTAATTCCCAACTTATGTTTGACTGCGTAGTGGGAGCATAGGACAAATGAATAACTAAAACTTAAATATAGCTTTCCTAAAAACAAACAAAAAAAAAGAAACCTCTCAGAATCAAATTCTGACACAGGAAATAACCAATTCTCGAAATGTATTCTCATAGAATCAATGGAAGATACACCCCCAAGTAAATTATCAACATTTCTCAATGAAAGGATAACTACTAGGTCGAATCCGAAGTAAGATAAAAAAATTAGAAATGGAAATCTATTGGTAGTAGTAACTGAGAAAAATATGCCGAAATTTAATAAAAATGGAAAAGTTCCATAAATATGAATATAAAGTTTACCTGCATGAGACGTTGAACTCTTGTTAGGGAGTCATAAGAAATTAGGAATTGAGTTTATCAACAGAAGAAGAAATAAAAACGGTACTGCGAAGAGAGGGAGTCCTCGATTACATAAGAATTAGTATTAAAAGGAATGGTGAGATTCTCATATATACTCATATTCGACTGACTGACTCTCCCAAGGGAAGTTAAAATAGGTTTCACGGTCGAAAAAGTGGAACTCTATTCACCAGCACACTTTCAGTGTGTTAAGTGCCAGAGATTTGGACACCACAAAGATAGATGCCGAGGACAAAAGGTCTGTGGCAAATACGTAGAAACGAACCCAGCCAATATGGAAGAGGCATGCCAAGAACGAACACAGCCAATATGGAAGGCATGCCAAGAACATGAGCAGCCAATATGGAAGAGGCATGACAGGAGCAGACACAGCCAATATGGAAGAGGCATGCCAAGAACGAACACAATAATGGAAGAGGCATGCCAAGAACGAACACAACCAACTGGAAGAAGTATGCAGAACGAACACAGCCAATATGGAAGAGGCATGCCAAGAACGAACACAGCCAATATGGAAGAGGCATGCCAAGAACGAGCCCAGCCAATATGGAAGAGGCATGCCAAGAACGAAAACCCAGCCAATATGGAAGGCGCATGCCAAGAACAGAGCAGCCAATATGGAAGAGGCATGCCAAGAACGAGCCCAGCCAATATGAAGGAGGCATGCCAAGGGCAGAACACAGCCAGCTGGAAGAGCCATGCCAGAGCTGTCCCAGCCAATATGGAAGAGGCATGCCAAGAACGAACTCAGCCAATATGGAAGAGGCATGCCAAGAACGAACACGGCCAATATGGAAGAGGCATGCCAAGAACAGGCCAACCAATATGGAAGGGCATGCCAAGAGACAGGCCCAGCCAATATGGAAGAGGCATACCAAGAACGAACTCAGCCAATATGGAAGAGGCATGCCAAGAACGAACACAGCCAATATGGAAGAGCTGCCAAGAACAGGCTACAGCCAATATGGAAGAGGCATGCCAAGAACGAACACAGCCAATATGGAAGAGGCATGCCAAGAACGAACACAGCCAATATGGAAGAGGCATGCCAAGAACGAACACAGCCAATATGGAAGAGCATGCCAAGAGCAGACACAGCCAATATAGAAGAGGCATGCCAAGAGCAGGCAGCCAATATGGAAGAGGCATGCCAAGAACGAGCCCAGCCAATATGGAAGAGGCAGCCTTGAGCAAACGTGTCTGGAAGAGCTGCCAAGAACGAACACAGCCAATATGGAAGAGGCATGCCAAGAGCGAACACAGCCAATATGGAAGAGGCATGCCAGGAGCAGACACAGCCAATATGGAAGAGGCATGCCAAGAACGAACACAGCCAATATGGAGAAAATGCATGCCAAGAACAGACACAGCCAATATGGAAGAGGCATGCAAGAACGAACACAGCCAATATGGAAGAGGCATGCCAGAACAGTGACCAATATGGAAAGGCATGCCAAGAACGAGCCAATATGGAAGAGCATGCCAAGAGACATTCCAGCCAATATGGAAGAGGCATGCCAAGAACAAGAACACAGCCAATATGGAAGAGGCATGCAAGGAAACAGACACAGCCAATATGAAGGAGCATGCCAAGAACGAACACAGCCAATATGGAAGGGCATGCCCAAAGAACGAGCCCAGCCAATATGGAAGAAGGCATGCCAAGAACGAGCCCAGCCAATATGGAAGAGGCATGCCAAGAACGAGCCCAGCCAATATGGAAGAGGCATGCCAAGAACGAGCCCAGCCAATATGGAAGAGCATGCCAAGAACGAACACAGCCAATATGGAAGAGCCATGCCAGAGCAAAGACTCAGCCAATATGGAAGAGGCATGCCAAGAACGAACTCAGCCAATATGGAAGAGGCATGCCAAGAACGAACACAGCCAATATGGAAGAGGCATGCCAAGAACAGGCCAGCTTCAATATGGAAGAGGCATGCCATGGAAGAGGCATTGCCAGGGTGAACTCAGCCAATATGGAAAGAGGCATGCCAAAACAGACCCAGCCAATATGGAGGCATGCCAAGAACGAACACAGCCAATATGGAAGAGGCATGCCAGAACAAGAACACAGCCAATATGGAAGAGGCATGCAAGAACGAACACAGCCAATATGGAAGAGGCATGCCAAGAACGAACACAGCCAATATGGAAGAGGCATGCCAAGAGCGAACACGGCCAATATGAAAGAGGCATGCCAAGCAAACACAGCCAATATGGAAGAGGCATGCAAAAGAACGAGCCCAGCCAATATGGAAGAGGCATGCCAAGAGCGAACACAGCCAATATGGAAGAGGCATGCCAAGAACGAACACAGCCAATATGGAAGAGACGCCAAGAACGAACACAGCCAATATGGAGAAGGCATGCCAACAAGAACCATACAGCCAATATGGAAGAGGCATGCAAGAACAGGCTACAACTGTGGAAGAAGGCATGCCAAGAACAGACACAGCCAATATGGAAGAGGCATGCAGAACAGACACAGCCAATATGGAAGAGGCATGCCAAGAACGAACACAATGACCATGGAAGAGGCATGCCAAGAGCAGACACAGCCAATATGGAAGAGGCATGCCAAGAACGAGCCCAGCCAATATGGAAGAGCATGCAAGAACAGGCAGCCAATATGGGAAGAGGCATGCAGAATGACCCAGCCAATATGGAAGAGGCATGCCAAGAACAGAGCCCAGCCAATATGGAAGAGGCATGCCAAGAACGAACACAGCCGATATGGAAGTGGCATGCCAAGAACGAACACAGCCAATATGGAAGAGGCATGCCAAGAACGAGCCCAGCCAATATGGAAGAGGCATGCCAAGAACGAACACAGCCAATATGGAAGAGGCATGCCAAGAACGAACACAGCCAATATGGAAGAGGCATGCCAAGAACGAACACAGCCAATATGGAAGAGGCATGCCAAGAACGAACACAGCCAATATTGAAGAGGCATGCCAAGAACGAACACAGCCAATATGGAAGAGGCATGCCAAGAACGAACACAGCCAATATGGAAGAGGCATGCCAAGAACGAACACAGCCAATATGGAAGAGGCATGCCAAGAACGAACACAGCCAATATGGAAGAGGCATGCCAAGAACGAACACAGCCAATATGGAAGAGGCATGCCAAGAACGAGCCCAGCCAATATGGAAGAGGCATGCCAAGAACGAGCCCAGCCAATATGGAAGAGGAATGCCTATGAGAAAATAGATGCGACAATTATCATGAGAACCATCCTGCGTTCTCTGGAGACTGTGAATTTTATAGGAAAGAAAAAAGGTGATACAAATTAAACACAAAAGAAATGTGTTCTTTCCAGAGGCTTGAAGGATTGTCGAATCCCATATAGAAGCGCAGTCATAGGCTTATGTAAAACACAAAAAAACAAATATCAACAAACAAAAACTCAAGAAAACAAATACCGTGAACTAGTAGACAACTTCGTGCATTTGACTACAAATATATGCACATATAGAAATGTTTCAATTAATTTTGCAATACTGTACGACATCTGGAGAAACTTTCCAAACAAAAAAAAACAGAAATGTATACAAATATCAGGATTATGGAAGAAAATAACTTTGAGGATGTTTTTTACTTATCGTGAAAAGCCTAGAAAAGAATTTATTTCCTATCATAACATGAGTTCGATGACTTTATAATAAGGATACTGAATGTAATTTATGAGTCTTGATTTGAACCTCGACCCGAAACCTTACAGACTGAGTAGTCGTTGTATTTAGTGGCATATTAACCTGCGTGGGTTATTCAATGCAAAAGCTAAATATTTTGAACACAATTTTATGGCTTCACTTACAGACAGAATTTATTATTGGTCATTTTATTATAAAATGAATTGTTACTCATTCAAATACATATATGTATTGTTGAGAATTTTACTATAAATATATTTATATAAAAAACTGTATTGCTGTACTTTTACTATAAATATCTGTTTTTATATTTCAAAGGATTTTGCTTTTGTTTGAAATTTAGTTATATTATTTTAACTGGAACCCCTACTAGTGCTTTCACCCCAGATCAGAATGGAACTCGGAGAGACAGATATTAAGAGGTGGCCCCCGCATCTCAAAACCTTCAATCTTCCGATCAGAAAACTTGCTGCCCGATGTAGTTTATCGTCATACCAAAGACAGTGATGGATTGTTTTTGTTTAAATGCTGATATAAGACATGAAATCTCACGAAAACAGTGCTTACTGTTGCGGAACGAGAGAAAACGAGAATCTTAATCATCGTTCCAGACATCTTCTTCTATATTAACATGTTTATCCGATATTTCAGAGTGACTTCAATGAACATCACTGTCCGGTAGCTCCGTAAGCGTCAGCTACAAAGAGAAGATAGCATCAAGACAAACCTGCTCACATCCGCTCTTTCTCTATCCGTTTGCTACACGCGGGTTTGCAGCAAGAATTGGTGGTTGTGAGACATCACATGAAAGGTAAATCGAGATAGAAAAATAAAGAATCTATCTGCTTCATTGGGAGTTTGAGAACTCTGACATACCTCAGAGACTTTCACGCCCAGATTGTTTTCCATTACTGTGGATCTAATAGTAGGAAGCCAATGCGAATCATATTATGATTATAATCTGAAGACCCGATGAGGTCTTGCACATATAACATTTTTTATAATCATATCGCCCCACTAAGGCATTTTACTGCCACTGTTTTGCAGAGGGTTACATAAGAGGAAAGTTATGAGAAAGAGTGACAGATTATAGGTTACAGCTAGATTGTTTTAGACTTTATTAAAGCCTACTGGGAATCAAGAAGTAAGTCGTCTTACTAGTAAACTGATTTCAAATCCAATCCCCACCTTAAATAAATGAAATGTTTTCAAAAAAACTGAAGGAAAACTTTGATTCTTTAAACTTAAGTCACTGATGCCTCCTCAACAGGTGTTTACTCGTGCAACCAGACTGGCAACTGGGTCCCACCCATTCACAGTCAGGTTAGCCAAATGCAGACAAAAATTCTACTCCTGCAGCTTCTTCTCTCGCACTTCCCGCCTGTGGAACTCGCTCCCGTATTCTTGCTTTCCTGACGGCTACAACCTCCAGAAATTTAAATGCAAAGTCAATACTCATCTACTAACCACTGGCCTCTAGCTCTCTCCCCTCCCCTGTATAACCTTCCCTTTCTCTCCACCTATGTATCTGTCATCGCACCAGCTTTCTCAGCTTTCTATTGTTCCTTTCTAACTAGTTTGTACTCCTCACTCTTTTCTAATTAATGTTTTTACATTTATGTAGCCCCCTGCACATCAGTGGCGTTTCCGCCTTGCTCGGGGTGAAATGACTAAAAAAAACAACAAAAAACAACTGTTTTAAAATGACAAAAAGAAAAGAAATAAAAAATATATAGTTAATTTTAATTTAATTCTCTTAAAACCTGAATAAGACACTTTTTTTAAGGATATGCTAGTCGCGATGTGTCAGTTATATTTTCCCTCTGTAAAAATATTGAGTTTTTGCTAGCGATATATTTTCTTTCAGATTTATTTTATAATTTAGGCTCCGCTTTTCACCAGCTTACTTTTTATCCACATGGGGAACGTTACATAATTGACTAGCAGACGTGGACACACGCAAACAAACGTAAATACATGCCTACAAATTAGCAAATTAAACATTTTTAATTACAAACACGCTCAACTATAAACACGTTCGCAAACACAGATTTATAAAGTCTCGCATATATACGTACAGGTAATCAGTAAAAACACGGACATAAAATATGTGATAGTTTTCTTCTCGTAAATGCAACGTTCCTTTAGAACATGGACGATAATTGTTCTCGAAAACATCCTATCTAACGTAGCCTTTAAGAGTTTTTTACTTTTGCTAAGGCTCTCGTTCCGTCATCCATTCACACGAGTTGTTCAGGTTTGTGCTTTGCTGCGTTTCTCTGGTTCTCTTACTGTCATGGTTGCATCATCCATTACAACGGATTGAACTCTTCCTACAACTACATATACTTCCCCTCACTAGAGGAGGAGGAGAGAGCTCAGAGAGAGATCAGCATAAGATAGATCAGCATAACTCCGAGCGATAGGCAGAGATAGCTAAGACTGCTACCGTACTACCATTGCGAGTCCCAAATTCTAGTATTACTTCCTAACCCGTATTTATTGTTCTACTAACAGAGTTCCAAGCGTTTGTATTTTGCTGTGTTTAAGATATATATCGTTATTTCCTATTTTGGTTGTTGTATTACTTTTTTTTTCTTGCTAGACATCTTAACAGAGTCCACGAAACATACCCTCATTATACCCTGCGAAGGGTAGGTTTCCCAATCTTTATTTTATTATTGTGTCGAAGGAATTTCAGCTGTCTCTTCGTGATTTTGATCCCACGTGTTCTTTCTGTTCCAATTTTCTTTAAGACTTCCATGTTCCTTACACGCTCCATCTATAGAATTATATCTTTCTGTAGAACCGTATTTCCGTTGTATCCAGTTAGATACTGTCATATACCCCTCCTCGGCGATAATATCACTATTATGATTATAGGCCGATTTGGTATATTTACATTCGACACATCAAGATAGGTAAGAGTTATCCCTCTTAGATCGTATAGAATGGACAATAAAATGAAATAAAAATAAATAGATAAGGTTATTTATTTCGGTTGGTATGATCGAATATAATCTTTCCAAGGTCACTTCTTTTATGAACACATGAACTGACCAACAATCCAAGGGATGAACACATAGCAAAGTGGTTTTTATATAAATTTTAATACATGAAAGAAACGATGCAACGATCGTATACTAAAATAAAAAAATAAAGTCTGAGTGATAATGTCCAATGAGCAAACATCTGTGATTAAATCTCAAAATATCTGTTGGGATACCAAAACTTGTCGAATTATGACGAATTATGACGAATGCAGAATATAGAGACATAATAAAAAAATAGAATAGGATATACACAATATTATTGAGCAGGTAGTAAGATGTTTGCAATAACGTATTGTTGGTGGATGTATGCATTTAACTATAACACGGAGATCAAAAACATTATGACTTATCTTTATCTATTCGGTTCGTTTTTTTCTCTTTTTATTCTTTTCTCTCTCACGTTTTTCTTTCTTCTTTTTTTATATATACATGGGTTCTAATGCTGCCCGACCGTAGCAAACTTCTCTGCAATTTTTTTCATTTTCGTTTCTTCAACTGAACTTTATATTTCTCTGAAAATCTGCGTGGATATGTTTCTTATTTGATGATCGATTCTGTCTGTTATAACTACATCCTTACCTCATGACATAGTTGGATTTTATATTTTTAGCATATTCTGCAATCTCTCCTTTAAATCTTTTTCTTATCAATTTAACGAATAAATCACATACGCTTATGATTTTTATCCGGAGTTTCTACAACTGACGTGGTTGAGTTACATCATTATACAAATGAGCCTCATCGTTCGTTAGGCTGTCTGAGCTTCAGTACTGATATATTGTGACCCGATCAGTCGAAATTTAGCCCGCAACTAGCTGGACGTGATTGCTTTTTATGCACGAAATTTGGCTACTTTTTTGTGGATATTTGGATCAGTTTAACTTCTGCCCTGCTACTCCCAAACTGATTAAATGCTCGCAAGTGACCACCCTGTGTTGCCTAGCAGGGTATAAGATTAGTGTGTATGTGTGTGTGGGTGTGTGTGTTGATCTGCGTTCGTAACACTGCTCATTTATGAGAAGATTGTCTAGCATTCACTACCTTATAAAAAGATGGATATCATATCAAAATCCAGCACATTTTGTTTCTAATGGTTCTTTTTTCTTCTGTTTTTATAGTGCTGTGATTAGATTTTGGAATTCTTCTTTTCCTAGTTTTATACGTTTTTAGGTTTTACTGTCACCTTTTCCATCCCAAAAAAATGTTCCCTACTTTTTAACACACTGTACTTACTTAGAATTTCGCCAGAAACAAAGAAGAGAGTACTGGATTGCTATGTGATATTCATTCTTGAATATGGCAGTGAATGCTGGACAAGATGAAGCAAAATTTTGAAGCAACAGATGCTATTGATATCATGGATCGAGTATGTGAGCAATGATGAGGTTTTAGAAAGGATGGAAATGAAAAGGAAAGTAATACTGAGCATCAGGAAAAGACAGCTGAAGATTTGGGGACACGTGATGAAGAAGGACGTCTTTTAGAACCTGATACTCACAGGTCAGATAAAGAAAAAAAGAGACAGGAGACAGCAGCGGATAACATATTTTATGGGCCTGACCAGGTGGATGACAGAACGGGGGTTGCATAGTTTAACTGGAGAAATCGTGCTAAGAACCAGCAGGAATAGTGAGACGTGGAAAGCCATGACCATCTACGTCTTGAAAGGACAGGGCACATAAAAGAAGAAAACTTGCTTTATAATTGACCTTTCCAATTTAAAAAAAGGTGTCTTGTGTACTAACACTTGCAGACAATCCATGCAATTAAATACATGTGAACTAAACAAATGAACAAAAGACATACACAGATTCTTACTCATGCATTTAAAAGTAGCCAATTATATCGAAAGTAGATGAACAGATAAAGCCAGGCACACAAAATTGCAAGTAATTACACACGTAATCACATACTGATGTAAACCCACTTAACATACTTAGATATTAATTCTTAGCAAACACTGCAGAAAAAAATGATATCCTCAAAGAAGATTAAAAAATTACTACTGAGATTTTAGGCCCTGATACTAGCCGAGCAATTTTTAACAGCGGCTTGTAAAATCTCATAAAATATGTACACACACACACACATGTACAGCAATCAGAATGATCTAGTTATATGTCAACGAGGTTTTGTGATATTATCGAGTCTACAACTGAGAGACAGATATTAATATTTCTGTTCGACGAAGAATAACAAGTCATCGAAACTCATACTAATTTATTTAATCATTGCCCACATTAAACTACTATATTATAACACACAACCAAAGAAGTGAAAACAGGTAAGTCAAACCAAGACGTTTTCTGCATTCTACTTATATATATATATATATATATATATATATATATATATATATATGGTCGGTATGGATGGAATAAAATACCGATATAAAAAAAAACAATATTTTTATAAGGGTGCTCAATAGAGTGTAGAGCAAATACAACTTATTTAAATGAAAAACATAATATAGTTATGATATAAAATCACAACATAATAGTTATTTCATAATTTCGTGATGTTAAAACATACTTATGTTATAAATTTTTAATATATATATATATATATATATATATATATATATATATATATATATATCATTCGGGTGTTAATATACTAGTGCTCCACGCAATATAAGAGACCTTTAATAAATATGCATATTTTTCCTCAACAGTAGCACTAACTAGACTCTCATACACAACGCAATATACAGTGTGTTGTATGATGTACATTTTCAAAGGTGGACAATTCAGTCATAGAAAACATCTAAATCCATTGAGGTGCAAATATGCACAAAATAATTAATCAGTACAATTTCACTTACCGATTGATATATTTACCGTACTGCTGAAGTGCCTATTTTAAATACCAATACTGCAATAGAACGCAAGAGTAAGCGAAAGTTTAATCCGATTCAATCTTTAGAAGTGAACTCATGTCAGAAAAAGTATCGACTAAAGAAAAGTTTATGTCTAAAAAGTGGGGTGTTGTCGAGATGTACACACCCCTCCAGAGTGCGAGTTGGACGCATCCAAATAGTATAATATTGACGCCAAAAATCGTCAAGGTAAACGACACAGTAAGTAAACAGTTACAAGACTGATAGCAATAACTGAACTTCATATATTACTATCGATTGGAGGAATACTATATCGACTTCAAGCGACATAATATTTCTTGATTGTGTCATCTTCGTTCAATTCAACGAAGACATAACACAGAGTATTATGCGTGAATTGTCAATATCTTGTATTTCTTATATATTTTATTCTGTCGAATGCGTAATTTAATAGCTTAAGATGAGCACCTACTAGAAAAATAAAATGGATCATGACGCATTTCAGAAGAACTTTGGAAACGGTGGCCTATATTGCTTGAAATTCGCGCTGGAATAATCAATACTAATATTTCAGTGCGTTTGGGTGTCAATCTTAGGACAGAACAGGGGATTCGTAAAGATTTGGATGAGTCTAATTGTGATTACGAAGGTATTTGAAATGATCCCAAGTGATGGTGATATTATGACTCCATTCATCTTCCCACATGGCCTCAACATGGAGACCTACAAATACCTCTCGAAAAACCCCTGACACCTAAGTCCCGCTCCAATTTAGGAAAGAAAGAACTATCTGCTGTTTAGGATAGTTCCATCTAAACAGTCGATCTAAAGGAAGGTAAACTGATTTCAATCCCCACTGCCTTATGGTCATTTCCAAGCAGGGAAAAAGCCATGTATGTAAATAAAGAAAGAAAAATTAGAGTAGTGCTTTGAAAGGAGTTGACAGTCAATGATGTCAGATTTTCGGCAACTACTGTGGTCAAGCTGATCCTAAAAGCAATGCCATGTCGTTCTTTGGATTTTGTCGAGCTGGCCGTAAGACGGAGTATATCGACTAAGATGCGTATACATGTCTCCTACAAATATCACACCTGTCTCATGACTAAAGAACTGAATTTCGACTTTTGAGTGGATCAATACGATATATGAGTTAGCAGTCTTACATACAGGAAGTAACTGTGTTTTCATCTCAAATTTAGTGATGGATATTCGATTTAAGTGATCAATGCATTAACAATGAAGGAAACTATGTTGAAAAATAATTGTTTTCTGCAAAATAATTCATTAATGTCTAAGTATTTATTGATGCACGCCACTTAACATAGGCATACATATACAAACAATTTTCTAAAACATAATGGGTTTTTATTAATCCGACAAATCCTTTATCATTTTAAACCTTATTTTTAGTGGTTACTCGTACTTGAGTAGACGTTCAGTTTATTTATTGAACATCACATTTGATTATTTTCATATGCTGTTCTACATTTTGAAAAATAAAGATCTGTGCTTTCCAGCAGGATTTGAACGTGCGTCCCCTGGCACTGGACAGAAAGATCTAACGTGTCAGCCGGCACGCTCTGACCAACTACAGAGAACTTAGCCAATCAGCCAAGGTTGAAATAGTGCCTTTAAGTCAGACAACATTTCTAAAAACGATAAGTACCGATAATCTGCTCGGGAGTTTCTGGAGGGTGGGGCCAATTCATTTTTATCACCTCTTTTCTATTCAAAAATGAAAAATAAAAAAACACTAGCCTTTATTTACAGTCTTGATCATATAGACAACGAAAATCATAGAAAAGCTTAGAATGTGCTTACTAACCTATTTCATCAGCTAATTCATAATTCTTCTGAGAAAGGCGCGATATTTGCGAGTGAACCAAATCTCCTGAGGAATTTTCGGATATTTTATCTGTTTGGTTTTCGCTTTTACCTTAGCACTGCGAAAGTCTGTAACTGGATATAAGAAAAGATAAATCTTTGACACACACACACACACACACACACACACACACACATTTATATATATATATATATATATATATATATATATATATATATATGGATTCTGTGTTAACAAATTCATATTTAGAGTTTCGCTTGAGATATCAAAGGCTGTTATGGTTCCACGCTTGTTAGTCGTGAAGCGTGTTGAACCTAAGATGATCGCTTTTCAGTGGATGCACATTAAAACAAATGAAAACGTAGGAATAGTTACTTTTTCATGTCAAACAAGAAAAGTAACTCACAAGTATTTTGTTATTTATATATAAGTTTATACTGAATTGTTTGAAATGGAAAATCTTTATATAATGTAAAATATTTATTTCAATCACAAATTCGTAGCGTCATTATTCAGTTCTCTCGAAGTAACTTTGCTCTGTTTATGAAGTAACATTACCAACGCCAGAAGACTTCTTTCCTATGTCTGTCTGTAAATACTTTTATGGTATTTATTCTAATAAGCTTTTTTGTTTTTAGGTTTATGAGCAGTATTCGACTGGCGTAGCTCTCTAATCAATTTACAGATAAGCTGGCTAGATAATGCCGTAAATGCAATGTCAACAGGTTCTTTTATCGGAATTTTTTTTCCAGCCAACTTTAATCCGGAGGATTTTACCTCAATGTTAATCACTATCTACTTTCTTGATGATTATTCTTTTTTCTTCCCGATCATCCGTAATATTTTTCCACACTTGTGTACTAATGATTTTTCTGACTTGCTTGGTGTGAGCCAGTTAAGTGCCATACGTGATACACACTTGGGCGATCATGTCTCGAAAGAGACATGACTGACTGGGCAGAAGATTATCCCGCAGTAGGTTGCCATTGGTTTCTGCGGTAGATTGGTTGCCGACCAAGGCTATAGAACCCAATCTGTCCTGCTATTTTAACCCATAACTGAAAGGAAGAGACGGATTTATACCTTTCCCAAGGGTATTTGCGCGTAAGTGAATACAATGGATTCAACTGGAATTCCAACTCGCCTCCCCGGTTTCTCGTTCCGAGCCGATATCCACTGTACCACAACGCACATCCGCTTCCTTGGTGTAAAATCGTTAAAAAACAACTCTACCGAATACAAACTTCAGATTATGATTTGATTAACCAATAATTACCCACGACTTGAAAAAAGTTGGACAGTGGGTTTTATTTTGTTATAGTTAATGGTTATATTAGCGGCCTACTTATAATATTTATATAATATAATATAATATTTATAATAATATATATTTAAAATATAATATATTTTTATTATATATATATTTTAATATTTATTTATTATATAATATTTATATATAATATAATATATTTATATTATATATATTTATAGTATAATATTGATACAATATGATATAATATTTATATATTTATCTTGGTTTTGTTCATTTATTGCTTCTATTGACGTCAGATACGTTGAACTTACTCCCTAACTAAATGGAAGACCGCTTGGGAATATTAGGTGCTCTAAGCATCAATGTATAATAGAATAAAGACTGCGAATTGGAAATTCGTGATCATATTACCAATTATCCTCAGATTCGTTATATGTACTTATGCGAAATTACCTTTGTGAACGAAATGAATCCGCATTTTCTCCTTCAGCTATGGGTTAATTTATATGTATTATATATTATTATGTATTATATGTATTATATGTATTATATATAATACATGTATTTTATAATAGTTAATTTTATAATAATTTTATAATAGTTAATTTTATAATAATTTTATACGTGTATTATATGTATTATATGTATTATATCTATGACGCATGATTATTTCCATGAAATTCTTACAACCTAATAATAATTTCTGGGTTTAAATAACATAGAAAAAGCTGTACAAAATCAATCAATATTGTTGCTGACAGGGTGTTTAATCAAAGACAATATTTTTGTGTTCTTTCTTTTTATTGTTCAAAACATAATAGAATCTAGAATTTTTTTCATAATTCAACAGTTAGAAGATTATTCAATATAATAGCATCTAGAATTCTTTTTATTATTCAATAGATAGATGATTATTCACTCTAACAGAAAAATAGAATTCTTTATGTTATTCAATAGATTGAAGGTTATTCAATATAATAGAATCTAGAACTCTTTTTATTATTCAATAGATAGATGATTATTCACAATAACAGAAAAATAGAATTCTTTATGTTATTCGATAGATAGAAGGTTATTCAATAGAATAGAATCTCGAACTCTTCGTATTATTCAATAGATAGAAGATGAATCGATATAATAGAATCTAGAATTCTTTTTATTATACAATGGATAGAATATTATTCAATATAATAGAAGCTAGAATTCTTTTTATTATTCAATAGATAGAAGATTATTCAATATAATAGAAGCTAGAATTCATTTTATTATTCAATAGATAGATGATTATTCAATATAATAGAATCGAGAATTCTTTTTATTATTCAATAGAAGATTATTCAATATATAAGAATTTAGAATTGTTTTTATTATTCAATTGATAGAAGATTATTCAATATAATAGAATCTAGAATTCTTTTTATTATTTAATAGATTATAGGATGGATATTTATGTTTGTCACGCTTAAGGATTTTCTTAAAAATTCCCTTTTAATTTAGACGCCTCAAAACCATTATTAGAGCACGAGAAATAGCAACGAAAAATGTCAATCTGAACATCTGATATTAGGGGAATTTTGTGAAATACTAAGTGAGTCAATTAAATTATTTAATATTTCCAACATAAACCCGTATATATTTAAACTATATAACTATCCTGTCTCTGATTTAAACGAAATAAATTGAGCGTTAATTTTTATGGGGTGAGAAACAAAGTTTTACTATTGGTATAACGGCATCAACTAGCAGGGGAAATAGAGTCGTCTGTTAGTTATTTGTTTTGCGCAGTTAGTTTTCTTTCCGTTGCAAGTTGTTATTCAAATACGCCAGTTGTCCAGTTTGAGTTTACGGTACAGAAATTTATTAAAATTCCTCTAATTCGAAATGAAAGTTTTCTTTTAAATTACACCCAGATTTCTTAAAATAATTCTGCTTAGGTTGATTGGCCCAAACCACTGTTTATCAACTTCGATGGATAGATTATGGACTCTGCATGACCCCCTATGCCAAATCATTTACACTGAACTCAGCATCGGTCGCAATCACTGCTGATGCCCTATATGTCACTTTAAGAAAGAATAGCAATCGACTGGGAAGAGAAGCAATGTCAGCGTGCACGAGCGGAAAGACCTAGTGATATATACTGTCTAGAGTCAACCAAGTTTGATAAAGCAAAATGTTGTCATTGAGAAAACAAATAGAAAAAAATACAAGAAATACTGAATTCGACGATGATCAGTTCCAACGATTAAGCTTAGCGTGCGTGGACGAATGTTCCAGGCAAGAGTCGGTCTTGACAGCCATCAAATCTATAGACATGGGAATTATAAACGGGGTGAACATTAAAAGGTAATGGAATACTCAGAAATGAAGGATTGCCGCCATCATGAATGTACAGATGGCACGTTGTTTATTGGCCAAAAAAAAAAATAAAAACAACGATCGTCACTGACAATTTTGCCATGACAGTTTGGATTCATTTTACATTAAATCCCTTACGAAAAAAAAAACAACTGAAACTTACACTTCTCCTAAGTACTATGATTTAAATCAAACAAGTCAGGATTCAAAATCAACACGAAGACTTTCTTGTAGAGGTATCTTTCGAGATATCTGTTACTGATGCGCCGGTTTACGACATAATATCAAAACGTTATTATATATACGTATGTTCGTTATTTAGTAAGAACATCTTAAACTATTACAGATCTTTTAATCACCAGAGAGAATATTTTTTCAAAGATTTCATGATGCCATTTTTCCAAAGATTTTTTTACTTTTTGTTGCAACATCAATTGAACTCAAGCTTTGTGAAGTTATATAATGAGCACGTTTCAATATTCAAACTGACCAAATACCACATTTTAGATTGTAGGATCATCAATAATTTGTCAGAGAAAATAAAAGTAGGCTACCAATTTTTGAATAATATTAACTGTTCACAAAAGATATTCGGAAACATGCATGCAAGATTATTACTTGTTTCAGTATAATTTTTACATTTGCATACGCATGCAGATATGACCCGGAAGTATAGTCAAGTTAGTTATTTTTATCTGACTATGTTTGTTAGGTTGGTTAGCAAATACTTCTTTCAAATGCCTGTTTTCAGGCACGTTTATTTTAATGAAATCATCTTAATCATAAATGATCATTCTGAGATTCTAACCTGGTAGTCCTAGCATCTTGGTCAACGCCCGGTAGTATAAAGTTGAAAAGAGACATTGATATTATGACAATAAATGTTGGGAAATAATTTTATAGTACTGTTAATGGTAATATTAACTGTTTTTCTACAAAGAAACATTTGGTAGTCATTAACTGAGCAGCCAGTACTGATTTCGCTAGAAATTTAAATAATCTTTCCCTTCTTTTCAGAAAAACAGGTTTCTAAAGTTCAGGGACTTTAATCGTTCTTTCCAATATTGAGGGGGGTTTCTTTCCAACAATTCTATTTGAAGGAAAATTTGATGTTGAGTATATCATTATCTTCTGTTCGTGTTACATGTTCTAGCCAATTTAGTTGTTGCCGCTTTTGGTAGTCCTCAATTGTTGTGGTTTCTTCTATTATGTACATTAATTTGTTTATGATTCTGTTTCGCCAATCTATAATGTTTAACGAAAGATCATCTTTCTTAAGACACTCAAACATTTCCCGCTTAGAGTCTTTTTTACTATTGATCTTTGGAAGTGGTTGTATACAGCTAACAGATAAGATATTTCTGAACATCCTTGAGTTGAACGCCCTAATGTGACGAGAATATTTAAGAGTATGACTCGAGTTTTCAAGTTTACTTTTTGGTTTTGTAGTAATTTGTGGTGTTGGGCGTAACTAACTCTGGCACCACCTATTCTTTGTTCAATTCCTTTTTCTCCGATATTTAATTTGTTATCAGTAATCCACACACCAAGGAATCTGAACTGTTTAGTAATTACTAATTCCATGTTCTGTATTTTTATTATGGGTCGATGAAGAAAAAACTTGAAGCAATAGAAACAGGATACTAAGAATAATATGGAAAGAAGATCTGAATAACGGGGAAATTATAAGAAAAATAGAAACAAAATAAAAATTATGTTTAGAATGAGAAAGAGACAGTTGAAATTTCTATACCACATAATGAGGAAAACATTTGAAACCAACGAAGATATATATAAAGCAAAAAGGTCAGGGAAAAAGTAACCTATCAAAAGAGTTGTAATATGTCGCGACGTGGCTTCCCTTTGTCTCTTCTATAAATACTTTCACGGCTTCTGCTCCGATGAACTTAGATCACTGGTGCCCTCTAGGTTCGAATTTGCACGAGATACTAGATTAGCAACTAGATCCCACACTTTTACAGTGAAACCGATAAAATGCAACCACAACTTCTACTCCACAGTTTCTTTTCTCGCACTTCCCGATTGTGGAATTCCCTTCCACATCACTGCTTCCCCGACGGCTACAATCTCCAGGAGTTTAAATGTAAGGTCAATAGACACCTCCTAAGAAACTAACTCGCTTCCATTCTTTCAAACACTCTTCCCACCCACCCAACTATTTATCACCCCCCTTCTGACATTTCCTATATTTAACCACTCTTTCTATTTACCTTCCCCTATGTAGCCCCAAGCGCAATAGTGGCAGTGGAATGCCTTGCTTGGGGTGAAATGATTAAAAAAACAAGACGACCGTGTTGGGGCAAAAATTCAAGTCTTACTAAGCTCTACAAAGAATAATAGGTTGCGGAGAGATACTATCATTCATATCCCGAAAGAACAAAAAAAGAATAAGAAAAGGAAAAGAAAGAAAAAATTCCAAATGTCTGTCGAGAGAACAAGAGAAAATAAAATGGTAGATAATAAACCTAGAGACTATTACAGTTTCAACAATATCAATAATTGACTATGCGTGTTAATTATCCATTTGTACTGAAGGAATTTGAAATTTGATATACACATGCAAGTTACTCAGGCAGGATATATTTATTATGTTATTTTCGATTTACTTCTGACAATACAGTTTCTAGTCAATCAGCCGATAAGGCTGAGTGCACGGTTGACAAGATTTCCTGAAGCAAAAAGAATTTCGAATCACACCGGGAGCTTATCATTTGTCAATTTCCCCAACCTGTACTGGTTAAATTAATCATTGTCTGAATGTTGGTGTAAGTTCAGACAGAAAATTCACTATCAGAATCAAAATAAACTAAAACTGGTTTTCATATTTAACAAATAAAATTCGTTGTGATATCAAGAAATCAGCATACACTTAAATATTAATTATTTTTAATCTTAATTCTTTATTCTTTCTACAAGCAAATGAATACACCTGACAACTGAAGATTTTAAAAGTTAAATTTTAACGTAATGCACATGTAATTATTTTGAATTATCCTATTGTTAAGAGACTTGTCAAAATTCATAATTAAATAGGATGAGTTTAAATCTTTTTATCACAAACCACCTTATTATATTTCGAACCATTGGGCTTACTAGGCGGTCGTAAAAAGTATATCAACCAGCGTATTACAACAAAAGACAAAAATATAGATGCAACGAAAACATAGTTAAAATGTAAAATAAAAAATGTCTTCTCTGGGGAATTTATAGAATTTAAAACTACTCTTATTAATAAAATTATTAACTTATAAAAAAAGATAGCATAAGAAAATAGAATAAAGAATAATTAGCATCATTAATAAATCTGACTTTTACGTGCATCTACTGAATAAATCATGTTATGAAGAAGCGAGTTTCAATCTTGTCAGAGGCTCTTTTATGATTTAATGTTTTCTGTTTTAGAGTATTAGTACGTAAAAGACAACAAAGAAATATGGCTGAACTAATATTTTAAATTACCTGTTCCTACAGAGCAAGGAATGCTGGACAATTCTCTCCCAGTTTAAGATATTTGATGCAATGGAAGTATGATTCTATACAAGAATGTTGTCAATACTATGTACTGAAAATGTGACCAAAAAGTAAGTTGTAAAGAAAGGGAACAAAAAGATTACATTGGAAATTTTTAGTGTTCACAATGAGAAAAAAAAGTGCAAGTAGAATGTGACGCTCACTGGGCAACAGAAAACATTGAATAAAGCTATTTAATGATCTTGTATAAAAAAATGACAGAACAAGGGCTGCGAGTGATAATGAACTTTGTTTTAAGTTACAAGGAATAGAAACGTGGGGAAAGCTACCATCGTGGACATATTGAGTGGGACGTTGTACGTGAAACAAAAAAAATGAAGGATTGAGAAATAATTAGAAATCTGCAGTAATAAAATGGAAAAAGAAATTATGTAACCGTAAATTCTACTCCAACAGCTTCTTTTCTCGCGCTTCCCGCCTGTGGAACTCCCTTCCACAAGTCTGCTTTCCCGACAGTTACAATCGCCAGGTGTTTAAATGTAGGGTCAATAGACACCTCCTATCACACTAACTCCCAACTATTCTCACAACACTCTCATCTACCCAACCCTCATTCTCGGTATCCTCACCCGCCTATCACCCACCCTCTGTTATTTCCTATATTTAATCAGCCTTTCTCCACTCTACGTAGCCCCCTGCACAGTAGTGGCAGTGACATGCCTTGCTCGGGGTGAAACGCTTATAAAAAAAAAAAGAAAAGAAAACAATAGTTGCTTTTAATTTGTCAGAAGGTTTTAAATGATGAATTATTATTATTATTATTATGTCATTTTTTCATCATATGTCGATATCTGCTTTGGTCTCACTACCAACCAAGTCTGCGGGGAGACCTAAGGCAGGTCGTGGCGTGTTGTTATGATTCCATTTCATGTTTTTCTATCTTCCCTATCATCCCTAGCGTTACATAGATAAAGTTTTCCTTAGTGTGTGGGCTGTACTTAATAAGACAATTTTTTGTATATCTCTTAAGCTGGGGTTTCCAGGGATTCTTTCAATGTGTTGTTTTGTTCCATTTTTTATCATTCCAAGTGTAACTAATATCACTTGCATAACTCTTGTTTTCAATTAATAGACAAGTTTTCTCTTTCTGGTTTTTAACAATAATGTATGGCCTTTTTGCTTGAATTTTTCTGTCTGTGTAGATGGTGTAGTCCTATAGAATGGTTACATCTTCTATTTCTGTAACCGGTGCTGGGTCATGTTCATACCAGTGTCTGTTTACAGATTTTCCATAATGTTTGCACATTGCCCAATGTAAATATTGCCCAACTCTATCGTGGCGATTTTTATATTCATTTGGAGCAAGCACAGAACAGCCTGGGATTAGGTGGTCTATTGTTTCTTGGTGTTTATCACAAAACCGGCATTTTGGATCCATATTATTATGCATAATATTTGCCTGAAAGTTTCTAGTGAAAGACTTTGGTCTTGTGCTGCAAGAATAAAGCCTTCAGGTTCAGACTTTAATCCAGATGCACGTAAACATTGATGAGTATTTACTTTGTCAACATTGGATTTATAGGCACGTTTTGGATAATGGCCATGCAGAGGTTTGTCTTGCCAGCGCTGTTTCATCTGTTCAAGATCTTTAACTTTGGCTTTCATTTTCATATCTTTTGCCACAATAATTGGTTCTTGGCTTCTGTTTTGCCTTTCTACAGAATTTACGAACTCTAAATCTTGTATGTATTTACTGCCTTCTTTCATTATTGAATATTTTTTCTTTCTTTCTTCATGTTGCCTTACTAATTGTATCATCCAATCCTTTGTTGTTTCTATGTATGTTAGTAAGCCAATAGTTGTTGTCTTGTATGACAATTCCAGCTGAATAAGACCTCTTCCACCTTCTTTACGGTGTATGTATAGACGGTATACATCGGCCTTTGGATGATACATCTTATGCTTAGAAAGAAGCTTTCTTGTTTTAGAATCCATTCGCATGATGTCGTTTAGAGTCCAGTTTAAGATGTTGAAACTATATTGGACAACTGGGATTGCAAGGCTATTAATGGCCATGACACTGTTCTGAGAATTCAATTCAGTTTTTAATATCATTCGTAGCCTTCTATAGTACTCTTTTCGCATTATTTCTTTCATTTTTTTTATGGTGAATGTTTTCACTCTCATTTACACCTAGGTATTTATAAGCTTCTTCTGGTTTCAATTCTTTTATTGTTACAGCAGGGTCTAAGCTAATTGAGGATGTTTCTTGTATTGATCCACGTAAAACTGTAGCTTTAGCACATTTATTCAAATTGAATTTCATTCCAATTCCTTCGCTGAAGCATTTTACAGTTTGCAGAAGACCTTCCAGCTCATTATCATTCTTAGCATATAACTTTAAGTCATCCATGTAAAATAGATGGCTTATTTTCTTTTGGCCTATTTTATAACCACATTCTGTCTTATTAAGTTGACTGGTTAGTACTATTAATGATATGCAGAATAGCAATGGAGACAAAGAATCGCCTTTAAATATACCTCTTTTGATGTTTATTTCATCAGACTTATAGGTTCCATTTATATGATTGAGGTAAAGGGTTGTTTTCCATATAGAGATGCACTGTCTGAAGAAATTGATGATGACGGGTGATATCTTGTATATATTTAAAGTCTTTAAAATCCAGGAATGTGGCACACTATCGAATGCCTTTCAATAATCTATCCAGGCAGTACTAAGATTTTTCTTTGTACTGTAGCAGTTTTCCAGTATCATTTTGTTAATAAACAATTGGTCTTTACATCCATAACAACCACGTTTGCACCCTTTTTGTTCAAGCGGTATCATGTCATTTCTTTCTAAGAGTAAATATGTCTGTTTTGTTAAAATCGATGTTAATAGTTTATATGTTGTCGGAAGGCATGTAATTGGTCTTTAGTTTTTCGGGTTGTTTGTGTCACCATTCTTGTGTAGAAGAAATGTAATTCATTTGGTCATCCATGCAGGAATTTTAGTGGGATCGTCAACCATTTCTTGAAGTTCTTTGGCTAGATTCTTATGTGCTGTATTTAAATAATATACCAAAAGTTCGGAATTTTGTCTATACCTAGGAATTTTATCTATACCTGTGAATTTCCAATTGTGTGCTTTTTTTAGCGCAAATTTAACATCCTCTTCTGTAATTCCAGCCCATGTCTGTTGTGGTTTATTTTTGATTCGTTCTATCTCTTTTGCAATCATTCTATCTCTTGTGCAATTCGTTCTATCTCTTATTATTATTATTATTATTATTATTATTATTATTATTATTATTATTATTATCCTTTCCATTTGAATAAATATACTCACCTTGGTTTGTTAAATAAATGAGTACTGGATTGTTATGTGATATCTGTCCTTCTGTATAGAAGTGTCTGCTGGACGATTACATCATGGATGAAAGAGACGTATGAGCCAGCAGAAATATGGTTTTCCAGAAGGATGTTGAGGATACAATAGACGGAGCACGTGCAAAACGATGATAGGTTGCAAAGTATGCAAACGAGAAGAAAACTCATTTTTAATTTCAAGAAGAGACAAATTAGGTACGTGGGGCATGTAATGAGGAAGGAAGACATGGACAACTTAATACTCACAAGTCTCATAAAGAGAAGTACAGACAGAGGAAAGCACACTAGTCGTACTTGTTCAGTCTGAGCAATTGGATAGCAGAGCGGGGCTTAAAGATACCAAGAGAAAAAATATTGAGAGCGACAAGAGACAGGGCCAAGTGGAAGTTCATGATCGCTTACGTTTATGAAGAAGTAGCAGTATTTCTAAATTCGTGCTTCTGCATTTTCATGATGGGTTCAGAGTGTATACATCATTGATTTCTTTCCAATTTCAGATCATAATTTCTGTTTTGGCAAAGTTTATCTTGAATCCTATTTCTTGGAGGTCTTAGCAGAAGATGTTGAGTAATTTTCAAGAACTTTCTTATGCCAAACTATCGTCATCATTGCCTCCAACATCCTCAGTACATTGTCTGATCTGCTGAATTCATTTTCACACTATTGTCTTCAAGAACGCCATAACACTTGTTCTTCTTTCTTAAATTATGTTAAATAGCCGAGTAGACTTTACTCGTTTATAATGGATGGCAATTGGGCATCTTGAGGTGCTGTAATGGTTAGTAAGCTTGGCTGGCTAGAATGATAACAATTGAGTTGTGAATTCGATCCGCACGGGGTGTCCCATACATTCCGCTTTGGGCCACATCTAATTTGCGCTTAGAAAATCACAATAATGGATAGCAACATGTTTAGGAAAAAGAGAAATCTGCATATAATATAAACAAGCAAATGGTAATCTAATATCTTTAAGAATTTATGGAAATACAAAGAAATATATACATATTAGGTAAATCAACGAGCTTTATATTCGACCTCAACAGAATACAGAAAGCACTGGACGGCCGTTTCGTCCTATATTTGGGATTCATCAGCAGTGCGCATCCACTAGAAGGAATCGAACCCAGACAGTCTTGGTTATTAAGCAGATGTTATACCAACTGTACCACGGGGCTCTGGTGACGAAGAGGTAACGAATTAAGCTCGATGAAGTGCACCACTCATCAGGAATTCCGTGGTGGAACTAATCCAAGCTCCTTTGCCCATAAGATAGTGTCTCCCCAAGCAACGGCTTCCGCAACCAAGCCGCTACATCCATATCGTGTTTCGTGGTTGAAGCACAGAGGTGAAGTTGAAATATATATATATATATATATATATATATATATATATATATATATATATATATATATTGCGTATTTTCTATGAGATGATACTGAAAATTTAAGCAGAGATATAAAGCATAGTACAGTATAGATAGGCTTATGGTCATATGACGTTTAAAAAGCGGTTCCTGTGCCATCACCGAAGTTAAACATCGTCAATTCTGGTTGGTATAGAGATTGGTGACTGAATGAGAATACCAGGTGCTGCAAGTTTAGATGTGAGGGTGGTGTATAGGTTAATGGCTTGAAATATTTAATCAGACAGTAGAATTCTACCAGCTGGTTTTATTATTATTCATTTACGCATAAATAGCCTTGGGAAAGCGATGCAGCCATTTCTTTCCCCCAGCTATGGGTTAATTAGCAAGATTCGTATCACTAAATTATTATTATCTCCAAAACTAAAATAAAAAGAAATTGCGTACAAAATATTTATATTTCTGCATTAAATAACCCATATGCATCTAAACAGAAGCAACCAACCAAACAGTATAGATGTAGCCACATAACAAGCTATCACGAGGCGGACACACCAGCCTATAGAATCAACCCCATGCTCCTAACTTTTAGTCTATCAACGATCCCTGGAAAATAGGGAACAAACGCAACTATTTCTGCCATGAAATAGTACAATGGTCACAAGTTAAAGTATTTGTGAAGCTTAGTTTTGTCAATAAGTCTGCCTCATGTAGTAATGGTCTCTGTGCATTCTACTTCGCAATATTAAAGCATCCATTTCCCCAGTTGTATATCGAAATAATCTTTAGATCTAAATGCTTCTTATAACTGAGAACTTCTTGAGTGTTTACCAAATGAACAAAGTTAAGAAGAAAGTTCATTAAAAGCAAATAGAAATGTGCATTGTTGAATATAACGTCAAAACAAATAGAGCTTATACTCAATCAGTGTAGATGAGGCTCGTACTTTTCGCACTTGTAGATGAAAGCTGGGTTCAATTAAGTAGAGACAGAGACAAGTTTCCGGTTGGACGACACTCGTTAACACCAATCATTATATTCAAGTAATCTTAGTGAAGATATCAGGAAATTGAACGGGAGAAATTGCTCCCAGAGATCAGAACGATAGGGGAAAGGAAACTTTAAGTTTATTCAAAGTATAAGCTTTTCAAAATGTATATTTGAAAAAGTTTCTGAAAGAAATGACATTTTAGAAGATCTGAAGTTTCGTAAAATTTTCCGATCTAACGTGATGTCGGAACAATTTCGTTTGCGTATTTATTCCTTTTTATTTTTTTACTGTTTATCAACTCCTAGTTGGTTATCTAATGACGAAACGTATTTGAGTTTTAACGAACAATATTGTTGTTTTGTAAATAAATATACCATTTTTGGAGCTTACACTGATTTTCCTGATTTTTACTTTCAAAAACCGGCTGTCGTACGATCATCGAAGTTAAACAACATTGAGCCTGCTCAGAAACTAGATAGGTGATCGCTTATGAATATCAGGTGCTACAAGATTGAATATACCGATGATGTAATCGATAATTATACAGAACTGTTAATCGGAGAGCTGAGTTCGAATTTTAGTTGGGTTCGTTATATTCAATGACTCAAAAATAAAAATGGAGGAGTTAGGTATCCACTTCTTCTCTACTTAGCTATCGGTTTATTATCAAGAATCGTGTCTGTAAACCATTATTGGTAAATTTTTGTTTTGTTCCCCGAAGGTCTTTACCCCTTCAAATCTTTCCCAAACATCCTTATTTCCGTGCAAAAGTAAACGCTGAACTCAAATCGGTAATTGTTTATTGTTTGTATACAAAAAGTCTACTACTGATTTTTGTTTAGTGGGGTCACTCTTTTCCCATATGTGGGATCCTAACAGGTGCACCATCAATCAAGAGGTGGTTTCACGCTCCTCATAAAGAATTATCGGGTTATCCTGAAGGAAACGACTTTTTAGACTTTTCTTTCAGTGAGATGAAGATGAATCGACCCTGCGTACACGGCGGTAATAGTCTGAACTAGCTGAATTAAGGAAATAATTTCGTCAGAATATTTTTTATGAAAATAGTAATAGATTAGCGAGTGGCTTGTAACCTTTTGTCTCTGGAAAAGGGGATGTAGAATGGAAATTATTTAATCATTAACAAGCCCACTTTGACGTTTTGATTTCTGTTAAGACAGGAAAGAGAAGATTGGACATCTCTTGCTCAGATATAGCATAATTGCTAATTTTGCGGGGTTGGCCTGACTTTTGTAAAGATAAAGCATAGCAAGAAATTTTTCCCGTCTGAATCCATCCTGCACATATATAAATCGACCATTTGCCTGTGTATTGAATACTGCTGCCACATCTGGTCGGGTGCCCCTGCTAATCACCTCGGGGTTCATGACAAAATTCAACCGAAAATCTATATTGTGATTGATACCGACTTGGAAGCTCGGCTGCAGTCACACTCTCACCGGCGTGATGTGGCTACCCTTTGCCTCTTCAACAAATACGAACACGGCTTTTGCTTCAATGAACTTAGCTCATTGGTGTCCTCTATGTATGAATTTACATGAGCTACTAGATTAGCAACTAGGTCCCACCCTTTTACAGTGAAACCGATAAAATGTAACCCCAATTTCTACTCAGCTTCTTTTCTCGCAATTGCCACCTGTGGAATTCTCTTCCGTATACTTGCTTCCCCGACAGCTACAATCTCCAGGAATTTATATGTAAGGTCAAAAGTCATCTCTTATCTCGCTAACTCGCATCCTTTCTCTCAAGCTCTTTTCTCCATCCACTCCACCCCCATCACACCGGTATTCTCATCCTTCTATGACCCTCTTTCTGACACTTTCTATAACCTCGCTCTCTTTCTCATCACTTTACCCTATTTAACCCCCGGCGCAACAGTGGCATTAAAACTGCCTTGCTTGGGGTGAAACGATTAAAACAAACAAACAATCAAACAAATAAACAAACAAACAAACCTAGACACTATATTTATTTATAGAAGGTATATATGAGTTCCACTTGTTATCTGAGAGAGGGCCGTCGAGTCCCAATTTCAATGTAAGGAGCATCAATATGAGCAGAGAATGTTAAGATTTTATCATAAGTGGAGAAAATTAAGGGTTTTATCTAACCTGGTTTTGGAGCTATTAAATGTTACAAGCCAGAATTTCACATTGAGTTGTTAGAGCTAAGTATTGAAATAGTTGACACTCAGATGTATCACTTTCGATTCTGAGGCTGTAGTTATGTACCACATCATCCATAGTTCAGTTATGATTAAGATTTTATAAAGTTCAACTGGCAGCAGTAAAAGCTGCTTGGTCAATGAATGTATAATATTAACTCATTAGAAAAAAAACAGCTTATATAGCCATAACTATTAGTAGATACTCAAAAGATTAATAGGACTAGTCACAGAAACTATGATTAAAAAAAGCTATATCTTATTTATTTATTTGTTGACATACACTTGTGCAAAAATGGATTAGTTTACCGTTGCATTTTCAAAAATTTAGAATGAAATGTTTTCTTTTTCAGCTGATTTTAATTTACACTACTATTTAACCTATAGCTGAGGAGAAAAGGGATAAATCAGCGCTTTTCGCAAAAAGATTTATTGCAAAAATAAATTTGGTCGACTTCTGTCACACCCTCCGTGCATTCCATGTTCCAAACCGACCCGTGGAAAAATTGCATGATTAATTTCTGAATAAT
>JBBBDQ010000614.1:1222500-1360000 GCA_037127315.1 Ascarosepion bandense
GAAGAATAGGGAGGATCATCAATTAGTTCAAAGCCATAATCCCGCACAGCAGTCATTAAAATCAAGGTTCTGATTACTGGATAATCATCCTTCATGAAACAAAACCTCTTTCGCTTGTTTTCCTGGGCGTTTGGTGGTGACAATCCTTTGAAACTGTCTCAGAAAGTTAGCATATTATTCCCTTTTGATTACTGGATAATCATCCTTCATGAAACAAAACCTCTTTCGCTTGTTTTCCTGGGCGTTTGGTGGTGACAATTCTTTGAAACTGTCTCAGAAAGTTAGCATATTATTCCCTTTTGATTACTGGATAATCATCCTTCATGAAACAAAACCTCTTTCGCTTGTTTTCCTGGGCGTTTGGTGGTGACAATCCTTTGAAACTGTCTCAGAAAGTTAGCATATTATTCCCTTTTGATGATGTGGTTCTCTTGCGTATGGTCCTTAAGCATATTGCCTTTTGCATCCCGAAAACTGAGGCCATTTCTCCTTGCAAAAAGAAACGACATTGACCTTATTTGGATCAGGTAAAGAGTAGCGTTTTCACTGCATGGATTATTTCTTTGTCTCTGGCTGAAATTAATGAAGCCAACACTCATCCAAATTTAGGGAAATTTCAAAATAACCAACTGGACCTTTTTCAAACAATTTTCCAGTAATGTGATCAGTCTGATGTGTGACTCACCGAGCAGAAACCATCGTCATGCGAAGTTCAATGTGCAAAATAACTTCATTCTCTTAAAAGATATCGTAATAGCATTGGCTATTTGATTTATTGTCAATTGCCTGTCAGCAATCACCATGTGCGGAATACGATCACTGTTTCCTCGGAGGCAGATGTCCCAACCTTAGGCTACGTTCAAGACATTTCCCTTGTACCCGTAAATTCAGCTGCCCACTTTTGCACTATTGATAATTCTGGGGTCTTATCCCTTAATGTAGCAATCATGCTAGTATGAATGTGCTTAGGGTTAAATCGTCTTTTGCAGGTACTTGATAAAACCACGATGCCAAATTTTTGTTCATTTGCAAAAGAAAAACAAATATGTTCCTACAAGTTACGTCTGAAGTCTTCTTTGAAGAGTTTGATATTCGTAAACAATACAGTTATTAACCCTCTAGGGACATTCGTATCATATTTGATACAGTATGAAAACAAGCCTTGAAAGAAATATTTTCCTGAACAATTTTTGAAGAGAAATATTTTATAAATTTCAAATGAAAGCAGTACTGACTGCTCAGTCAATGAATACCAAATGTTTCCTTATAGGGAAATACCAAATGTTTCCTTATAGGGAAATACTGTATCAAATATGATACGAATGGCCCTAGAGGGTTAATAAGAACAGCTGAAATTATGCATGCAAGTGTTTACATCTCATTTAACGGCATATCGACCTCTGTGAGTTATTTAATGTCAAAAAGTGGGGTTTTAAGGTATTTTCTTTTAATGTTTTATTATAGAAAAAAGATTGATTTAGTCAGATTTTGATGAAAATTAATTTTTTTAATTTTTAATTTTACTTTACAAAACTGTAAATGTCTTTTAGTTTTGTATTCAAAAATGTATTGCTAGTAATAATTTATTTCTGCAAAAATGTGTTGTGGCAATAATATTTCCTTCAGGAAAGTAGTGTTGGTAATATCTTTCTTTCTATAAAAGTCTTTCATAGTGTTTTGAGCTCAGTTTGGGAGTTAACTATTTGCCCATAGCTGAGACCCTAACAGATGCTACCACTCCGGGTTAGCTTGGACCTGGGAACAACAGCAATTAAGAGGTAGTTCCATGCGGCTCACAACCTCCCAATCAGAGGCCTTGTTGCTGGATGCAGTTTGCCGTCATACTTTATGTACTTCAGGATTGTATCAGACTAAACTTGTTATGTTGATAAGACTACACATGCGCACGAACGAGGACTGCTGTGAATTTTAGAATAGGTTTAAGATTTCTTACTCTCTTATATCTAGCCGATTTCCTTTAAAGTCTTTTAATTTCCATGACTTTTTTATTTGCTATCCCACATTGTGATAATAGACGATCTGACAAGAATAGTGAAATGTTATCAGAGCCAGGACACACATTTTATTGTAAACGAGCTTGCGATTAAGTCACTCTCTGGACTTTTATGTCGGACTAAATAATTTTCTCTTCCGATCAATGTAGTAATTTTTAATGTCAAAATTGTGCTCAGTCTTGTTACGTTTAGCAAAGAGTGTTTCTAAAAATATTCTAAAACTCCCAGCATCCCTCATAAGTGCGCATGTGTAGTCAAACCAACATTACAAATTAAGTTGATCAAGTCCTGAAGAACGAAAAATGCCACAAGTAAACTTTTCCATTTTATCATGCATTTTCCATATATATATATATATATATATATATATATATATATATTGATGCATGTTTCATTAAATAATATAGACAAGTTTTGTCGATTTATTTATGTAAATTTTTTTCATATCGTCTGATAAGCTTAAAAGCATTATCGTTGAAAGAGGAAAAAATCACAATATTGATACATGTTTTTATTTAATCCTTTCGGAACTTTCTACTTACATCAGCCATTATCAAAGATGAAAATAGTGTTGGTTGTAACGGGCAGTTTGTGGACGAACGATAGTAGTAGTCGTCTATTTTGTTTGTGTCGAGGATTGGTGAACACGTTCGTGCATCCTGGAAGCGAAAATCGCAGTACAGCTTGTGGCGTCTTACATAACCACACGAGAGTTGGGACTATATCTAAGTATACCTTCAGAAGAAGAATATATTCAACATGAAACCCACTTTTCTATCCTCAATACTGGAATACCTCTAGGTAGATTTACAATATAATCTACGTTGTTCTGTATATATTCAAACCAGAACATTTTAATTCTTTTTGTCGTATTTGTTACATTTTATTTTATTTATTTACTTTCGTAAATTACTCAAGTTTGATAAGTAAAATGGAACATCTATTGATTTGCCGTGGCACAAATAAAAATACAAATAATAACAAGTTCATTTGTATGCATGGAATTTATTTTAATAGTGATTGCATACATGCAATTGTATCGAAAACTTTACATTTCATGATTCGTTTGATGGCTTTGTACGTAAGTATTCATGTAATGTTATTCACATCGCAATTATTTCCCATGGGACAAACGTAACGTTAGCACTGTTTTACAGGGATGCTGTCAGGAAACTTGCAGCGGATATAACACTGGTAGTCAAGTCGAACGTCTGGAGTATGGTGATTATTTTGTCCTCCGATGATTGTAATTTTGAGGCAGCAAAAAGACAAACAATACAATAACGTAATTGGGACTAGGTATTATTTTAATTGGTTAGAATTTGAGTTTGAGTTTTCTTTAATGGCATATCAGCATCTGTGGGTTGTTTATTCTCAAAAAGGTCGGGGTTTAAGATATATTTTTAATGTTAGGTTATAGTGAGAAGGTTGATTTAGTCATATTTTGATTTAAAAAATTACTATTATTTTTTATTTGGGAAAACAGTAGATGGCTTGTAGTTTTGTATTGAAAAATGTATTGCTAGTAATAATTTTTTCTTCAAAACTGTATTTTAGCAATAATTTATTTTTTCCTTAAAAACGTTATGATATTAAGTTTTATTCCTTCAAAAATGTATATATATTTAATAAAAGTCTATTTTTATGTATATATTTCTATAAAAGTCTATTTTTATAGTTTCATAGTATTTTGACCCCAGTTTTGGGGTTAGCTATTTGCCCATACATGGGACCCTAACTAACATGTGCTACAATTGCAGGTTACAGTGGACTTTGTAACAACAGCAATTAAGAAGTGGTTCCATGCTCCTCACAACCTCCCAGTCAGAGACCTTGCTGCCGTATGCTCTTTACCATCAAACCCAGGAACTTAATTAGTTTGATGTAGTATGATTTTTCTAATCGGTGGACGTGATAGAAGCAAGCTTTTGTCTTTTCTAGATACAAAACTTTGTAGAAAATACACTAATCCTGTTAACTTTAAAAAGCAACAGCAAGCTTTTTAAAAGAAATCTCTTAATATCATCAATATGATTTTACACGATCCGTGCGTGCCAATTATGACATCTCTCTATATATCTATATCTATAATTCCTTTTACATCGTTTTTGTTCTCTCCATGAAATCCTAACCTAATTCTCCTTGTTTAAAACCATGTGGAGTGGGGGATAAAAAATTCACGTAATATTTATTTTTGTATTAATAAAAATAAAGCCCCACTATATGAATAAATATATAAAATATGACTCGCCACGACTAACTCATGACAGAAAAGCAAGTTATCTGGGCTAAAAGACATAGTACGCTCGAAAAGTTTAGAAAAAAAACGAGCTAATATCTGCGTTGTTTGTCAAAAAAGAAAACCAGAAATCAAATTCGGTCGACTTGAGTAGGCCTCGAAATATGCCAGTTATTTGAGCATCCCTACCTATCACAACGTTTCTTACTTCAGTTAATGAACGCTACATTGGATGACAGAGAGATTTCCTGGATCTTCGTGAGTAAAGAAGGTAGTAGTACTTTTTGAGGCTTAGGTACGGATTTTTGCGCCCCGACCTTTGATTTACCACCCTAGCATTTTTTAGTTTCGATTTGCCATACTAACTTATAATCTTTGGAATTACGATCATCCTATGTTTATGACTGGATCTAGAATTTACCAATTCTCAAGTTATAGAGATAATCTATTCCACTATAGAAGGAGAGATTATGGTTCTGTTAAACGAATACGATTTATTTGAACTGTATTTATAACAACAGGATGTGCGTCGTGGCGCAGTGGATATCGGCCCGGAACGAGAAATCGGGGAGCCGAGTTCGAATTCCAGTTTAATTCCTTGCATTCACTTACGCGCAAATACCCTTGGTAAAGGTATTAATCCATCCCTTCCCTCCAGTTATGGGTTAAATAACAGGACAGATTGGGTTCTATAGCCTTGGTCGTCAAACAGTCTACCGCAGAAAGCAATGGCAACCTACTGCGGGATAATCTTCTGCCCAGTCAGTCATGTCTCTTTCGACACATGATCGTCCAAGCGTGTATCACGTATGGCACTTAACTGACTGATCATGACAAGAGTAAAGAGATGCGATATTATGATAGATACCCAGGTGACGACTGCCGACTTCGGAAAAGTTATTGTTGAACATTAGGAAGAGCTTAGATTCAATGATACAGACCTGTGAGATACGTGCATAAATGAAAACAGGATCTAAAAGAATGGCCCTTAAATAAGAATATCATTTCACGATTTGCTCAGGAAGCGTAATACGTAGATAAATGCTATAACCTTTCAAACACTAATATGCCAAACCCTGTGATATGACTTCAATATATTTAAAGCAATACTCCGAGTATCCCGATTTTCATCGATTTATTTGAACTGTATTTATAGCAACAAAAATGTGATCCCTAATCTGATTATTTCTTTTAAGACTATCAGAACATCTTATCCATTATAGCTGTAAAAAAAAGGTTCGTTCCTTCACTACCTCTGCCAGTCGATTTTTTGCCATCCTTTACATAAACTTGCAATATAAGTTAGTCACTCTATCCTTGTATTTGTTTTTCTTGTAATATGCCTTGTGACTGTTAAATTCTCTAAGCCATCTTACTTCATTAAGTATCGTAAGATTTCAGGTGTCTCTTTATGATGATAAGTAGAAACATCTACTCTATTTAATTTATACATAGTGCGTCAGAAATAATTTCCACATTACAGATATGAAACGTTTAAAATTTGAGATATTTCTGCTGCATATCAGTGTTTGAGAACGAAAACCAGCCTGTCAGAATGAAAAAGGGTCTCATCTAGTCGAGGATAGAAGTAAAACCAAAACTTAGTTGAAAAAAAGAACATTTATTTGATGCTTTTCATTCACACAGATTTGCTTGAATTTGGATTTAGATTCCATATAACTAATTTATGCACGCCCTTGGTATGACGATAAACTTAATCCAGCAGCAAAAGCTATGATCGGGAGGTTTTGAAGAGCCTGGAACCACTTCTTAATTACTGTTGTACCTAGATCCACACTGACATGCGGTGGTAACACTTGTTTGGGCTCCCAGCTCAATGTAAATAGTTAACTCCGACACAAAATTCCAGTAATTCATTTTCATAGTAAAACAAATACATTTTTTAAAACAGAAAGAAACCTTACCAGTAAAATTTTAAATTTCGGTTATAAATGAACCATAAGAAATGAAAACTGAATGCATGCTCATCAGCAAAAAGAAGAACACAAAATGTAATCACAAGTCGAAGAAAGTAAAATAAAACAAGTAAAGAAATTTAAATACCTGGGAAGCGTACTGACATAGGATAGAGGGTGCAATGTCTGGATCCAAAGACAAAGGCAAAGGACGCAATTTCAAAGCTAACCAGAGTACTAAAAGACAGTATCTAAAAACTAAAAAGACAGTGCTAGATTGCTATATGATGTCTTTCCTTCTGTATGGCAGGGAATGCTGGACGATCTCCTAAGGAATGAAGAAGAGGCTTGAGGCAGCAGAAATATGGTTTTACAGAAGGTGCTGAGGATAGCATGGACTGAGTACGTGGCTAAAGACGAGGCGTTGGAGAGGATGGAAATGAGGAGAAAACTCATAATTAACATAAGGAAGAGGCAGATGAGGTTTCTGGGACATGTGATGAGGAAGAAGGGGCTGGAGAATTTAATATTCACTAGATGGATAGAGGGAATGAGAGACAGGGGAAATCAGTGCGAGACCTACTTGATAGAGCTGAGCAAATTGGTGGCAGAGTGGGGTTTGGGAGAGATATTAAGAGGATGAATTTGAAAGCGACAAGAAACAGTACCAAGTAAAAGTCCATGATTGCCTACGTCCTGAAGGAACATGGCGCACGAAGAAAAAGAAGAAGAAGAAGAAGAAGAAGAAGAAGAAGATATGCCGTTAAACAAACATACAAATTTATACAACCCTCTTAAGATATTATCTAATGTTTCGATTGTAACCATTAAGCGGTGCCCTCGTGAAGTGTTTGAAACAAATAAATAAAGTACCAAATATCTTGAAGCATATTTTGAAATATTCAGTTATTAATATAAGCGTGTTAAGACGTGTTAGGAGTCGTAATCATCCAATTGTTTTCAACTTGAAAGGAATGTACATTAAGTTCGATATTGATTGAACTCAACTGAATTCTCCGATTTTATATTCTCACGCTTTGCAACGAATGACAATGCGATGAGATATTTTGAGAACGGTAGCTCTGTTTCTAATACAACTCGTCCGTTTTGAAATAATTCCAATTATGGAACCTTTAAGTTACCGGAACGCACAAAATGTTAATGCAATTCAAGACTATTTTGAAAAGCAATTATGTTTATTTTATTTTAAGGTAAGCCATGGAAAGAGCATTTATTGTGTAAATGCAATAATGCATTCTTTATAATGTTTCTATTATAAATAATAATGAAATTCTGAAATAATAAAGATCATAATAATAGCGACAAGTGCTGCTCACAAATTTGGATAGCTTTATCTACATAAAATATGTATGATCTGAGGTTTCCTTTTTTTTTAATGATCAGTAAAAGTATCAATAGATGTGCGTTGTGGTGCATTGGATATCGGCTCGGAACGAGAAATCGGAGAGCCGAGTTCGAATTCCAGCTGAATTCATTGCATTCGCTTACGCACAAATTCCCTTGGGAAAGGTATTAATCCGTCTCTTCCTTCCAGTTATGCGTTAAATAACAGGACAGATTGGGTTCTGTAGACTTGGTCGGTAACCAGTCTACCGCAGAAAGCAATGGCAACCTACTGCGGGATAATCTTCTGTCTAGTCAGTTAAGTTCTTTTCGAGAAATGATCGCCCAAGCGTGTATCGCGTATGGCACTTAACTGACTGAAAACTATCATGAAGTCATTTCTAACACTAGGTCTCATGTTTAGACTCGGAAGGACATGTGTATAAAAAAAGAAATCAAAGAACGTAAAAAAAAAATAATGTTATGAAATAAAAATCAACTTGAAAATAGTATAAATGCTTACAATATTTATTCAATATTTTTTTTTAATCGAATAAGCCTGAGCAAGGCGGTAACGCCACTGATGTGCAGGGGGCTACATAAGAGTATAAAGATTACATAGGAGGAGAGAAAAAAGAAAGACGAACCAGTTAGAAAGGAGCAAGAGAAGGATGGGAATACAGGTTAGATGAAAGTTGCAAAGGTGGAGAGAAAGGAAAAGATATACAAGGTGGTGTGGAAAGAACTGGAGTCAAGTGGTTAAGAGATGAGTATTGACGTTGCATTTAAATTCCTGGAGGTTGTATCCGCCAGGAAAGCAAGAATATGGAAGCGAGTTCCACAGGCGGGAAGTGCGAGAAAAGAAGCTTCTGAAGTAGAATTGTCATCTGCATTTGGTTGATCTAATTTTGAATCGGTGAGACCCAGTTGCCAGTCTGGTTGCACTAGTGCAGGGGCACCAGTGACTTAAGTTCGTTGGAGCAGAAACCATGAAAGTATTTATAGAACAGTCAGAGGGAAGACATCCCCTCAGGAAGGAAGTGGCTGGAGTCGAGCCGCCAAGTCGGTACCTATCACATTACTGATTCTCCTTTGGAGTCTGTCAAGAACACTGAGATAAACAGAAGAGGCGTCTTGCCATATATGACAGACAGCAGTACTCCATACACAGACGAATGGTTGATTTGTATATATGCAGGGTGGATTCAGGCGGAAAAAGCATCCTGGCCCTGACACAGTGACCCAAACTTCCTAGCAGTGGATTTAGCTATGGACTGAATGTAATGGTTCCCCTTCAGATTGGAAGAGAGGGTAAGGCCGAGGAGGCGCAGTGTATGGGTTGCCTGTGATGACTGACAGACAGCAGCTTGGTCTTAGACGCATTGAAATTTACAAGCCACTTCTTGCCCTAATCCACCAGAGAATGTAGATCCCTCTCAAGATCAGCAGCGAAGTTATGTTTGTCTACCACGCCAGATTTCTTACTGATGCCTGAATAAAATGGGGTGTCATCTGCTTAGATGCCTACTTGGCCCTTGATCTCGTCTGGGAGATCATTTATGTAAATAAGAAAGAGCGTCAGGCTTAGTATAGATCCCTGAGGGACACCAGCGTTTGTACAGTAGGATGTGGAGGCATGCCTATTCAAGACAACCTTCATTATGCGGTTATATAGAAATGATTGGATCAGATCAAACAAGCGTCCGGTAATACCGTAATCCCCTAGCTTGCATAGAAGTAAAAGGCCTTGAAGATATCCAGAGCAAAAGCACGAGCCTCGCGGCTCTGTTCAAGGGGCTCCGTGATAGTCGTTATCATGTCGGCCGTAGATGTGGCGAAGCGGAAGCCATACTGACTGTCAGAGAATAGTCCGATTATATAACTACACATAATGTGATAATAAAATAATATGATTATATAATAATATAATTATATGTAATGTTTATATAACAGATTGATAAATGTTTATTATAATGTGATATGATTGGTAATATTGAATATGATTCCATTCTGAAGTTGGCTGCCATTTATTCGATCAAAATTTTGACCAAATGCGTTATGGTGAATTACCTGTGCGTTCATTGTGCTGCTATACAATCCTCCTGTGATCCTCAAAAAGTCTTTTTTTTAAATTTCTCCGATCATCGCAAACGCACTTGTAACACACTGTGTTATACCAAATAATAAAGAGACCTACACGAAGTAGGCTGATTTGAAACCAAATATTTGTTAATGACTTCAGTACGAAAAAAGCACTTACTGGGCGTAGGATGAGATAATGTTATTTATCACTTTGTCTCATTGTCTCCCGTTTTGTTCGTGTACTCTTTTACATCCTGCTAGCACACATTATCAGGTTAAAAGGCATAGCACACTAGGCTCTGTCGTCTTTTGTGCATCCAGTATAGTAAAGGGCAACCCCAAATCCAAAACCGCAGGTAAGCTAACAGTAAACAGCTTACACAAGAATTAATGGCAGTTCCCAGATTATGAAGAAGTTGTAGAGTGATATGACCACGTTCGTTTTACTGAGACATGACATTAAATAGAATTGAGTAATATAACCAAGTAATGTTTTTCAGTGATTTTATTTATCTGAACAAACGCTTATGTTATTCTCATTCTCCTTTAATATATAACAGTTCATTCTCTTAAAATGTTCGCCAGACTTTTCACAATTTCTTTTAGCTAAAACTCCATTATAAACAACATTCGAACATACCTTTAAAATCCACTAATATCACTAAATTCCAAGTCTACCCTGATTTGACTGCTTCCAAGACTACTATCGGAACAAAACGTATTTACTAGACTGATCTAAAAAGTGACAGCCATTTTTGTTGCATTGTCTGAAAATCAATCGAAACGGAATTAACGTTGGCAGTTGGAATTCAGTTAACGGAGCTCCAGGGTGTGCCCGACACTCCCGCGCATCCAATGGGGAGAAACGTTTACAAATAACAACTGAAAGACAACAATAATAATACTAAGTGATAGAAACACATCAATAATTTCTCAAGCTATTTTTCATAAGACGCACCCCAATATGGCTGCATCTTGCCTGTCTTATAGAATCATCATTATCATTAATATTCGCATTTAGCAGACGACAGATCAGTAAAATTGATTACAGAGCAATCATTTACTTCGTAACAGTCTTCTAAGATGGCCTAGCGTGAACACATTGATTATTTAAATCAGCTTCCACTAAAGTATCGTCGCTTAATTTTGTGAGATTCAAAATATATTGCCTTTTTTATCATTTTGTGTTTTTAAAGAAAATTAACATATTGCTCAGGTTCTATGCCTGCAGCAAGTTAGCATTTGGACAGTGTCACATCTATAGTACCGTGGAGTTTTCAAAGACCCCCAATAAATTGTATAAACCTCTCATTTAATTCTTATTCTTATTATTGTTATAAGGAAAACTAAAATAAAACAAGTAATTAAATATAGATACCTGGAAAGTATTCTGACAATGGATGGAAAAGACGACACTGAGACCGAAGACGCATTGACATGATCAAGGATGCATATCAAAGGCTAACCAGAAGATAGGAAAAGATGGCGGACATGAAGAAGATTACCACCACCTTTAATTTTTTTTCTTTACTTTTTTCAGTGCAATCTTATCGATTACACCATAAACTATCCGACAGACAAAAGAAAATTTAGAAAAATTACAATATTTAAACAATTTTAAGGGTGGGTTCAGTTTTTCATACACCGTTATAGTAAATCAATCCTCCAGTTTGGAACCACTCGCCGGTAGGAGATTAACACCAACTGTAAATTTAATGATTATCAATTTTTTCTTTACTTTTTACAGTGCAATTTTATCGATTAAATCCTAAACTTTCCGATTGACCAAAACAAAAAAAAAATTGTAAACATTTCAACATTTAAACAATTTTAGGGAGGGCTCGGTTTGTCATACAACCTTATAGTAAATCGTTCATGTGAAATTAATTTTTTTGTTTGCGCATATTTAATAACTGAATCTATTGCGAATTTTTTTACTAAAGACATTCTTGGAGTTTCCGAGGAAGATGTTATCCTAAAATCTGAAGAAATCCTGAAAAAGACAAAAACAAGAGCAACAACTCGTCCAACAAAAACAAAACAAAGCGACCCAAACACGAGTGGTTCCAAAATAGGATCGATTTACTATAACATTGTATTAGAAACTGAGCCCCTCTTAAATTGTGTATATATTGAAATTAAAAAAACTTTTCTTTTCTTTTTTTTTTTTGAGAATCAGAAACTTTATGTAATAACCGATAGGACTTCGCTGAAAAAAGTAAAAAAAAAATGAAAAACGACAAACTTAAAGGTGGTGGCAGTTTCCTTCAGGTCTGCTGAAAAGCTAATTGGAAACAAAGAAGATATTGCTAGATTGCTATGTGATATCTGTCCTGTACTGCAGTAAATGTTGGTCGATTTCTTCAAGGGTTTAAGAATGGCTCGAGGTAGCAGAGATGTGGTTCTACGGAAGGGTGCTGAAGGCACCATGGACTAAGCACGTGAACAACGAAGAAGTGCTGGAGAGGATACAAACGAGAAGTTTATATCAGGAAGAGACAGCTGAAGTTCCTGTGTCATGTAATGAGAAAGAAGGATTGGAATAATGCAATACTCACAATACAGATAGAGGGAAAAAGAAACAGGGGAATGTTGTGCATAGAATAATTGATGGACTTGAGCAAGAGAATATTTTGGAGAGATGTTAAGAGGGAATATGTTAAGTGCAAAAATGGCAAGAAGCAAGCGGAAGTCCATGATCGCCGATGTCCTGGAGGGACACGATACATGAAAAAGACGATACTTTCGTGACTTTTGTTAAAAAAAGAATCTTATTAAAACACTAATATTAAAAGATTATTATTATTTTTTAATGAAATACAAAAGAGTTAGTATCAGTCAAAATTTTGGGAATGAGGATTTATTATTATTTACACTATATACATGTGTATTATTGTTCTCATATTTGTTGTAGTTATAACATTGTACCACCCCCTACAGCCTTCATCATGTGTATTTTGGTCCGTATTTAGTTTGAAATTATGTGTACGTTACCTGGATTAGCATAATTAACAAAGTCGGCCTGAAAGTTGGAATAACAAAGTCGGCCTGAAAGTTGGAATAACAACAACGATGAAAACAATGGTCTGAATGGAAATAATAATAATAATAATAATAATAATAATAATAATAATAATAAATAACCTGTGATAAATACCAAGAAACAATAAACCATCCAATCTCAGGTAGTTTTGTACTTGCCCCGAATGATTATAAAAATTCTCAGGATAAAGTAGGGCAATATTTACACTGGATGTCACCTTTCTATGGGATTACACCATCTACACAGACATAAAAAATTAAATCAAATAGACCGGACATTAGCGTTAAAAAAACAAAGAGAAGAAAAAAACTTTCCTATTAATTGATATGGCTTGTCCAGCGGATTGTAACATAGCAACCAAGGAATTCAAAAACAGTCAAAATATAAAGACCTGGAAATGGAAAAAGAAAAAATGTGGAAATTGAAAACAGGAATCTTACCAGTGATAGTAGGTGCACTTGGAATGAAAAATGGAACAAAACAACACATTGGAAGAATCGCTAGAAACCCCAGCTTAAGAGATATACAAAAATTTTCTTGTTAAGTAGAGACCACACACTAAGGAGAACTTTGTCTATGTAACGCTAGGGTTGTTGTGGGAGATAGAAAAACATGACATGGCGACATAACAACGCACCAATACCTGCATTAGGTCTTTCCGCAGACTTGGTAGGTAGTGCGACCATAGGAGAAATCGAATTACGGTGAAAAATGACATAATAATAATAATAATAATAATAATAATAATAATAATAATAATAATGCATTTAGTAAACATTGAACCTGCTTGTAATTAAAAAACAATCTTCCAGTGACTAATAACAGAAATTCACTGTTGTTAGATATTTTCCAAACAAGATTTCCTGAATATTCAGGCCGGTGGATTTTAAAAATGTACTGTCTACATTGTGATGCAGTGGATATTGGCTCGGAACGAGAAATCGGTGGAGTCGAGTTTGAATTCCAGTTGAATTCCTTGCAATTCACTTACGTGCAAATACCCTTGGGAAAGGTATTAATCCGTCTCTCCCTCCAGTTATGGTTTAATAATATGACAGATTGGGTTCTATAGCCTTGCTTGGCAACCAGTTAACCACAAAAAATAATGACAACCTATTGCGGGATAATCTTCTGCCTAGTCAGTCATGTCTCTTTTGAGACATGATCGCCCAAGCATGTATTACGTATGGCACTTTAACAGACTGACTGTTTAATTATAGACAAAACAAAACAAAAAAAAAACAGATTATCCACTCAAATACGAGTATCTATTAAAAATAATGTTTAAACAAATATATCTAAATAAATATGTCAGTTAAAGCAATTACATGAGCTTTTGCAATATTATCTGAATGTGTTCATTAGAAAGCTACTTGAATAATCATAAAATTTCTAGATATTTAAGATGAGCATATTGTGGAATATTTAAACACCACATAATACTGATAGAGTCTCGAACAATTTGTTTTTTAATGAAATATATGTTGATATCATTCAGTTTTTTTGTTTAAGTGAGAAGTGAAAAAGCAGTAATTTTTTTTAATATTTCGAATGTAAATTTATAATCAGCTAAATAATTAAACGGAAAATGCTGTTTGTCCCTGAGTTTGAAAGCCTTCTAACTCGGGCCCCATATCATAAACTTTTAGAATCAGGATGGTCCGGGGATTGAAAAGATCTGCTCTTCCTCACTTGCATGAACAGTCGGCACTGGAATTTGTGTTTGGAATTTCGGCCCAAACCGAACTTTCGGTTCAAATTTGTCTAGAATTGGGCTTATAGCTGAGATCAGAGTTAATATGACGTTTTAAAGTTGCATACAGTAAACTGAGAATTTTGAAGAGATTTTTTCAAAATTCATTGTTTTTTTATTTTTCAGAAGTTACTTTAGTTTTTCTTTCCGGAGCTTAAAACTCAGCATACCGTACGACCTTTAAGCCAGCAATAGATTAAAACCAGTTGCGGATAGAGTTTACACTTATACAGCCTTACATTGCTTATTGCAGTGTACAAGCAAATTACGTTTGTCGTGGAATCAAATGAATCGTTTTGGCAAGGAGATTTTGTACAATAATTAGCATGCTTGTCTTGTCAAAATAGATAAGTGATTTGGATCTTCACTTGGTGACCCATACTTTCAGCCTTGTACTACATCAAAGCGGCCCTTAGAAAACCAATAAGCAAATGAATGGCAATGAGAAAACCTAAGATTGCAATGCACCCGTGTAACATATAATGAAGAGTTTTACTGTTTTAAAAATCCGTATTAAAAACTTTGGCTTTTGAGTCGATAAGTGGAAACATAGGAAAACTGCAAATATTAGGTTTGTTTCTCGCATGCGTAAAACCTAGTTTTTGTAAGGTACAAAACAATAAATAAACAACAGAATAGAAAAGACATGGAAACTTAATCGACTATATTAGCTGCACTGTTTCTTGCTTACTCAGCAGTGGCTTTATTTTGACGAAAAAGGAAAAAGTTTTATTAGTTTTTTTTTAATAGACTACCTGTTCAAAGTGATTTTGATTTTTCGCCATATCTTCATGGCATCTGATTAAACTGCATCCTTTTTTCTTTCAAGAGATTTATCTAGAGTGTCGTCTTCTATGTGCCGCGTTCATTCAGGACATGAACGTTAACGATCCTCCAAAATTTGCTATTTATTCTGGTTTTTAATAGTTTCTATTTCTATTTTTGCTATATATATGTGTGTGTGTGTGTGTATGTGTGTGTGTGTGTGTGTGTGTGTGTTTTATAGTTTTAAGATATGCAATATTTATGGGTAAAAATGTTCAAAATAAAATGAATGGATGCCGGACAAGTGTGTATGAGTCTAAGCAAAAATAGAAATAGAAACTATTAAAAACCAGAATAAATAGCAAATTTTGGAGGATCGTTAACGTTCATGTCCTGAATGAACGATATATATATATATGTATATATATATATATATATATATATATATATATATGTCGCCGCTGGATGTCTACTTTTGTCTTTATATATGCTTTTTACCTGATATGGCGTACATTAAGACACAATTATACCATAATTTCAAATATATTTTTATCCTATATATATATATATATATATATATATATATATAATGTGAAAAAGTTTGCCACTTATCTCTCACTTCCTAGTTTCCTGAAGCCATTATTGTAACGTCTTTACTCTTCAGGGTTTGGTTTCTGCTGTTGTAGTTTCACAACTTTTTTGTGTGCTTATGAAGCTTGGTGTAAATTCATATTTTTGTATGTCAGTGATTCTTTACAATTAATGAACTTGCAGGCAGTTAATTGCTTTTTATTTTGTTGAATTATTTTTAGCGTGCTTAAGTGAATGTTTGTTTAATTGTTTATAATGTGTTGACTTATTCTTATTCTAGCTTTAGATCTTTTTACTGTGTTGGGTTGAACTTTTTTTACCGTGTTAGTATATATACGTGCTTAAAAGTCTAGGCCATAATTAAGTGTTCCCGTTGACAAAGCCCAACTCAGAAGCCTACATCAAGTGTCTTGAGGAATTATTAATGCCCTCAATCAAGAAGGTGGCTGCTGGAAGACACTATGTATGACAACAGGACTCTGCACCATGCCACACAAGTAGATAAACCCAATCACGGCTTTAAGTCAATTTCTGAGCCACGGCTACGCCTTTGATATGACCACCTAGCTCTTAAAATTTCGACCCCCTTGATATTTTGTGTGGAGCGACAGACCAGCAAAATTCCTTGTAACATAATGATGAACTGAAGTTAGGGCATATAGCAGTGTTCATTGACGTAAACAATGTGACTGTCAAGAAGAGATGCATGAGATTTCGAAATCGTCTGAACGGCATATGAGAATTTTATTGAATAAATTTACTCTTCGTATTTTATGATGTTTTTGCGTAGTTTTAGTTTTTATATCTGATTAAATGAGGTGTCAATTTATTTTCATTTCTGCGTAATTTAGACAACAATCATCCATCGCACTCTGATGTCAGTTTCAACTGACGCATTCATTTTTTTTTTATCTTAACTATAATATTTAAAATTTGATTTTTATAACCATATCGCCCCAAGCAAGGTAGTTTACAGTCACTGGTGCGCAAGTGGTTACATAAGACGAAATTTAGATGAAAGAGTGACAGGTTATAGGGGTTGTCAGGAAGTGGGTAGGAGAACGATGAGTATACTGATGACAGCAGAATGAACCAAGAAAGAAGCATGAGAGAGAGAGGATGCAATTTAGTGAAATAAGAGATGACTATTTACTTTACATATAAATTCTTGGAGATTGTAGCTATCGGGGAAGCAAGTAAACGGAAGGGAATTCCACGGGCAGGAACTGCGAGAAAAGAAGCTGATGGAGTAGAATTTGCGTTTACATTTTATTGGTTTCACAGTAAAAGGGTGGGACCTAGTTTCTAATCTTGTGGCTAGAGTAAATTCTTATATAGGGGGCACCAGTGAGCTAAGTTCATCGGAGCCGAAATATGTTACAAAATGTAAGTGAAATTTCAATGACAAATTTTGGAAAATATCCAAATTTTCGTTTGAAAACGAATAAATAAACTTTATGCGAAATAGGACTTTATGGAAAAAAGCGTCTGTTTAAACAAACGACACGTGTTTCATAAGATATAGGTTAATTCAACCGAGCGATCGGACCGCCAGGAAATAAGCATTTATTATTATTTGTATCTTCGATAAATTTGTTTTGTTCACACAATTTACCTCAGACAATAATGACGCCAGCTTGATTAACTATTTGATTGTTTTTTGTTTCTGTTTATCTCTAACATTTCTTTTCACCTTCTCTGATTTTTCCTTACGTTACACGTCGTATTCATAGTGTTAATGCTTCAGAAAGTGCGATGTGTAAACATAGAAATGTAAAGGCGGTGTAATCGTATGGAAAATTTGACGGAAATTATTTATTTATTCATTTTTATTGGTTTTACACTTTTTTATAGCTAGTCTGTCTTTCACGATATAACTTTTTTCAATTACTTTTTCATTCATACATTCTGTTTCTCAAGACGTTAGGCAGTCAGAACTCTCCCCAGCGTCCTATCTTTTGTAAATTTTATTATATTTTCCGCTTGATATTTTACCCTCTAATTTCATTCGATACATTCTTCCCTCCTTCTTATTTAAATTTTGCATCTCATGTGCGTGTCAAATTTTTAAAGCACTTTTCTTTATTAAGTTCCAAACATCTGAGATCCATCGTATTCAGAATATTATTAATGATAATAACATCTATATTAACTCAAGTCTTCTCTACATCTGTAAAGAAAGTGTTCAGCGTTCATTGCCATACAAGGGCGTTGTGAACAAAACAAGATCAGTACTCTCTTCCCTCTACTACTCTCTTTCTGACACCCTCTGGAACCTCTCACTCCTCATAACATTCCTCCTCGTCCACCCCACTCTCATCAGTAATCTCTTCCCTCTCCTACTCTCTTTCTGAAACCCTCTGCAACCTCTCACTCTTCATAACATTCCTCCTATGTAACACCCTGCACAACAGTGGCAGTAAAATGCCTTGCTTGGGGCGACACGATTTAAAAAAAAAAAATTAAACTCAAATCTGACTCATTTTTAGAAATAAACCAATTTCCCCGAATATACAAGCTAAACACACGCAAAACTCGCGAAATTTCACACCTCGATGTGAAATGTTTGTCGTCTAATGGAAAGGCCAGAGTCAGATCCGGGTGTGAATTCCTAAACGAAATAAAAGACGAGCAAATGCGACCGTTGTTAGAGAGTTAAGATGAGCGCAATTAACACGTACCATTGACAAACAACAACCGATCGTATTATCATTGCCTCTCTCTTTCTCTCTCACCTCCTTCTTCTTTACCGTTCACCTCTCACCTTCTGCCTTTCACCATTCACACTGCACAATCACTTAAAGACATTCCTACCAAACAAAAACTCATATATACATACATCCTGTCTAAATCCAACAAGTCACTACTACGAACTCTAAGCTTAACTTCTAAATAACATTTCTCATTGAAAATTAATTTCTATAATTTATGTTATCCTTTTCTATCAATATGTTTCTAGTTAAACATACAAAATGTATACTTTTATTCTTCCAAAGTTCCACATATTCCAAACTGCTGACAATCTTCTGATGATAACGAATAATAGTAAGTTCTAGGGAGTTTGGTTTTGTATGACACAAGGGCGCTTCAATAAACATTAATCATCTCTCTACTTCTTCAAGAGCTATCCAGTAATCTTTTTCGGTTCTAACAAAATTTTCGTTCATTAGTACTGAATTATTAGTACTTTTTTAAAGGTTTTGGAAAGAAACTTTCTCAAATATAATTATTCTTTGAATTTCAGGGTTATATTTCCCGACATTGGTTGAAGCACATACCATCTATTTAAGGATCTGTATCTGCTTGTTTTGGTATCACCAATTCATAATTTGCATCTTTTAACTGAAAACTTTACATTCTGTTTTCTTAGCATTAAAGATACCAGCAAAAATTTGGTACTTTTATTGAACATGATATAAAATATTATTATTTGAAATTTTTGTTACAGAAGGTACCGAAGTCAGCAAAAGAAACATCCTGGGATGCAAATTAAGAACTGCAGATATCAAACGATATTTAAATATTGGCGATAAGTTACATCAAATGGTAGAAATTATATATATATATATATATATATATATATATATATATATATATATATACCACTCACATACACACAGATACACGCGCGCACACACACACACACACACACACACACACACATATATATATATATATATATGTGTGTGTGTGTGTGTGTACTATAGTCTTTAGAAGAAATATACATAGAAAAAATAGGCTTAGTGTTAAATAAAGAAATTAAAGAAAAAAGAAAAGTATAATAGATACAGGTAAAATGATGTGGAAAAATATAATCCTAAGTTTAGTATAACCGAGGAAAAAAATTATTATTAGTTACATTATTAATTGTGCAGATTATTTTAAGATATGAGTAGACAGAAAAAAATAAAGATACCGACAACGCCGAGAATAAATATGAATTAAAACATCTGCGTGTGTGCAGATGCATGGTTTGTATAGAATTTAACCAGCCGGGGTCAGACGAAGGTCATCACATTATTGCTAAGCGTAAAGTTCTCAAACGACACAGCTAGTAACCAGCTAGAAGTAAGTGAAAAAATGAAAATTCGATTGTTTGTAATTCCTCAAACAATGGTAAGCTCAAACATGGCGGTGGATTGTGGCCAAATGCAGAAAGAAGAGAGTTTGCGTATCTGAGCTTTGACAAGTTCAAAGGGTCAGATTTGATAACTGTGGGAGATAAGTTGAATTCAAATTTCCAGCATAAAAGCTAGATTGTTGACGTAATCAGTTGAATCAGAAGACGAAGACGAAAAGAAATGATGTCACTTGAAATATGGCCACTTCATTGGTTAAAGATTTAATTTGCATAGACACCCCGTGTCCGTCATGCCCCCCCCCCACCAAGAGAATTTGGGACAGGCATAAAAACTAGAGCCCAGAGGGCCAAGTTCAGTTGTTAGTGAAATAAGAGAGACACGAATCCACCGCCGCCGTCACAAGGACCCTCATCAGCAGTTTCCGTAAAGCTTCAGTTGAAAACTGCGATTGGAGTGATAAACATTACCAACCGAGAACTTGAATAAATGTTGAGAAATCAAACATTACTCTTCATTGAAAACGTTCGCTCCGTTGTAAGAATAAAAAAATTAACGACTGTTATATTCTATTTCTTTTTGTTGTTTTTATATATATATATATATATATATATATATATATATATATATATATATATCTATATATACAAAGACTTTTTTCGCAACTCATTCAGGCGTTCTTCAATTTAATTTTGAAGCCGTTCTTATTAGTCTCATTGTGCTCATGTCCGGCCTGGTTAGCGTGGTAAAGAGACAGCTAGCAAGCTTTCAACCTGCCTTCCTCAGGATCAGATTTCACAGCCTGGGTGACGAAGAACACCGTTGTAATAGACGACTTGAAGAGAAGCTATTGTGTCGAAGCCATCACGACTAGCGAACCGAGAGCATCGTCACATATGTGTTAGTCACAAATTTTAAGTACGAAAAATTCCAGAAACAATTTTTTGTGTAAAAAAGAAACGAATAATTATTTCTTTTTTGAGTCACTTTTAGCTACATATATCTGTTTATTGAAATAAGTATTTAATTAGTTCATTTATTTTTTTTTACAAGTTTCCTCACAGAACAGAATAACGAAAAATGAAATCGATATTTGAAACTAAGACTGGATTAAAATAAACTGTGTAAACCATTAATCATTTTTGTAGCAATTTTCTGTATGGACAAAAGTAATTAAAATAAAATTATTTGCTCAAGCGTTCACCACATCTTCTCATATTCAGGTATTATCGTATCATGGTTGTGACGAAGAAATTTTTGAAACAGAACTTCTGTCGTAGATTTGGGATAATGCATGCAAGTAAATATATTTTCGGCTCCCAAGAGAAACATAAAAACGTGAAGTATAATTCAAACCAATCCTTCAATTCACACTCTAGTAAACGTTCCATCATTGAGCGCACACATATATGGTTGAATAAGTGGTAATAAGCACTTTTAATAGGCCCGGAAATATCTGTTGGTCAGAACTTGAAAAGAAATCCTCGTTGAAAATGTATGATAGACTGATTTTTAAGAAGCATTATAATGAAGATTTAATCACTGCGGTCAATCTTGACAAAAAACACTCCTCCTTTTTATAATATCATAATAATGGAATGTTGGAGTAGTTACTATATTAGATGTTTCAATATATCTCCTGAGTCTGATATTCGAAGCGGAGTTATCTAGCTAATGTTTACCAACACATCTGTAGGAAAAAGATCTGGTATGCCATTAAACACGATAGATGTTTATATTTAAAATTAGACAAGAATTGTTCTTGTAAGTAAATCTTATGAAAACAAATAAACATGTTCTGACTATTAAAAGTAAAAATTTATTTTTTCTTAAATTACACAATTTTGCAAATGAACATCTAAAAAATGAATAATGTCAGATTCAATATTTTTGAAGGTCCTGAATTTTACGATGACTACATCTAGTAGCAAGATTTCTGATCAGGTAGTTTTGAAGAACATCACCTCTTAAGTGGGGCTGTTTTTAAGTTCACCCTGCTCCCGGGTGGTAGAACCTGTTAAGTTCCTAACTATAGAATTATAGTTACTCATCCAAGCTGGGATCACAACAATATGAAGGTATAAATATAGATTTTATTTAAACAGATATCAGCAAAATATTTTATAAAAAAGATATAGGAGTAATACATTAAAAAAATTATTAACACTACATTTGACTTTCAAAAAAACCCTCTTTACAGAAATAATACAATGAAATTGATTTCTTACAAAAGATACATAATCTATTCATACGAACCTATCCTAAAAATTTTATAGGCTTTAAATAACACATAAAGGCCGTAAGACAAAATAAATCAATAAACCAAACAAAAATTTTAACTCAGCGGCGTAAGAAAGCAACGAGTTAAGAAGAAAATCAAACATTTTCGAAAAAAGGTTTTGTTTTAAAAATGTCACTATATCTTTGATTTGAAAGATATGATTTAATGTTAGAAGGCATTTGAACGAATTACGTCATTACATAAATGTGTAACGACAACATGTAGTGATATGTACTTTCATTTTTTTTGTATTCTTGCATTCAAAATACGGTATTTTAGACTATAACTAATGTTATTACTGGTTGCTTACTTTTGTTGATGTACATTAGTTCAATTATCTTTTGTTTTACCTGCCTATTTGTATGATAGTCGAATATAAGGTAAAAAAAATCCATTCTTATCTCAATTTCCGATTGAAAAACGAGCCCCGGAATAAACATTCCCAAGTAGATTGTTCTCAATGCATATGGCCTCAAAACAACTAAAATAACCTTAACCGGATCATTAAAAGACGAATAACAATAAATATGCACTCATTTTCAGGGTGGATCGGAAAATGTTTATGTCTCGTTAGCGAAAGATGCTTAGTTTGATCCTTACGCTGTGATCAATAATGATGCTCTTGGTCGAGACGTGAATAATAAGTGTGGGGAAAATCAAATAAGTCTTCATTAACAATTATATATACAGGCTACCACAGATGAATTGTTGTCTAAATTATGCAAAAATAAAAATAACACTGACATCTCATTTTAACGGATATATTTACTAATATTTTACAAAAATATCTTGAAATACTAAAGAGTACATTTATTCAATATAGTCGCCATTGGCTTCAAAAACAGCCTGTAGAAGACTTCGGAATCTCTTGCAACTTTTCTGGACAATCTCCTTGTTTAGGTTGGAAAATGCAGCTATAATGCTTGCCTTCACTTCATCTTTGGGGTTACAAAGAGTTCCGTTGGTCTCTCGCTCAACTGCGCCCCACGCAACTAATACAAAAGACTGACAGTTAAGGAACTGGGTAGCCAGATTTCAGGGGATGATTTGTTTGCAGAAATTGATGATTGGGTTCTTCCGGTTGTTATGCATGGTGCAGAGACCTGTTGAGCGAAATAAGATCTTCCAGCAGGCACCTTCTTGACAGAAGGCAACCACTGGACCTTCTCACCTTCTCAAGGCACTTGATGTCGGCTTCAGTGTTGAGTCTGGGTTTCCGTGAGAAGATAAATAGAGGCATAACCTCACTATGACTGGTGATCTCATAAACAACATTTTATCACCATTAGACTCATCCAACTTTTTTCCGACCATTGGAACTGTCCTTAAACTGACACCCAAAACACTGAAGTATTCCTACTGGAGCTTTTGACGCAAATATCAAGCAGAAGAGCAAGTCATTTTCAAATGTTTATCGAACAGATCTGAATCATGGTGCTCTTTTTCTCATAGACGGTGCCCAACTGACCCTACTATACTGTGCACTCTGATAAAATACAAGAAAACATTCAAAGAGCGTGTGCAAAATTAATTATAAAATATTGCAACAATTTACCCATCGCACCCTATATATGTTTGTGCGTGTGTGTGTATATATGTGTGTGTGTGTGTGCGAGAGAGAGAGAGAGAGAGAGAGTGCACAGATTATTCAAATGATTTATTTAGAATTATATTGTTGTTGCGTTTCGATACATCTTTACTGTGTAGGTAACGTGTACTTTTAAAAGATTTGCTGTTATATCCACATCTGATTAAGAAAAGCAGCATAATGGATGAGATACAAAAGTTTCAGATATTTAAATAATAATACCGCACAACCAGCGTTAAGGAGCTGAGAAGGAATCTGAAAATGTGGCGCATTCAATTGTTGTAAAAATCTGCTTCATAGCCGTTCATCAACTACGTTCTATTTTGACCGGAACATACAAACTGTACTGCAAAAACCCAGCAACGACCAACTGAAGTTATTTTGATGTATTTTTTAACTTCCCAATAAGCCTTTATTTTTCCCCATTTCGCAACTGATCAAATTTCTAAATTTAAAATAACATCTTTTTGTTCATCATAACATCTCTGACTTAGTATTTTGTTCCCTTTACGTGATTTCTTTTTGTTGCACTCGTGACAATAGATACAGTACCGTGCAAATGTGTTAGGATAAGAACTATATTATCTTTTATGAGGTATATTGACAGAAAATAAACAATTTAATTAAACTAATTTACCTGATTTACTCAACAAATGCTTTAACAAGAAAAATACTTGTTACAAAATAAATTTAATATTTATTATAATAGCCTTTTCCTTTGATCACAGCCTTCATTCTGTCAAGCATTTACATCACAAGCTTCTTCAATGTATCTAATGGTATCTACTGCCAAGCAGCTTATTTTTTAACCGTATCACCCCGAGCAAGGCGGTAACGCCATTGATCTGCAGGGGGTACATGTGGGTAAAAAGATTAGATAGGAGGAGAGCAAAATGAAAGACGAACCAATTAGAAATACAGGGGTGATGAGAGTTGCAAAGGTGGAGAGAAAGAAAAGGATATACAGGGTGGTGTGGAAAGAACTCGAGTCAAGTGGTTAAGAGATGAGTATTGACATTGCATTTAAATTCCTGAAGGTTGTAGCCGTCAGGAAAGCAAGAATATGGAAGTGAGTTCTAGAAGCCGGAAGTGCGAGAAAAGAAGCTCTAGGAGTAGAATTGTCATCTGCATTTGGTTGATCAAACTGTGAATGTGTGGGGCCCAGTTGCCAATCTGGTTGAACGATTAAACACCTGTTGCAGAGGTACCAGTGAGTTAAGTTCGTTGGAGCACAAAATATGAAAGTATTTATAGAACAGACAAAGGGAAGTCTCATCTCGTCGGTGAGGAAGTGGCTGGAGTCGAGCCGCCAAGTAAGTACCTATCACATTAATGATTCTACTTTGGAGCCTGTCAAAAACACTGAGATGAACAGCAGGGGCGCCTGACCATATATGGCAGCAGTATTCAACGCACGGATAAATGGTTGATTTGTATATATGCAGAATTGATTCAGGCGGGGAAAACATCCTGGCCCTGACACAGTGACCTAACCTTCTTAGCAGTGGATTTAACTGTTGACTCATTGTAGTGGTTCCACTTGAGATCAGAAGAGAGAGTAACGCCGAGGAGGCGCAGTGTTTTGCTTTTAGAGCGACTCGCTTGGTTAATGCTTATGGGAGGCAGGAGAGTTTGCCCGTGATGATTGACAGACAACAGCTTGGTCTTAGACGTATTGAGCTTACGGCCTATCATGTTGAATACACCGGTTTTCGCTCGATCACCGAAGTTAAGAAACGTTGAGCTTCGTCAGTACTTACATAGCTGACCGCTTGGAAAAACCAGGTGCTGTAAGCGTATAGTGACTGATGCAGTAGATATCTGCTCGGAAGGAGAAATCAGGGAACCGTGTTCGAATTCCAGTTGAATACCTTGCATTCACTTAAACACTGGTACCCTTGGGAAAGATATTAATCCGCCCTTCCCTCCAGTTATGGGTTAAATAACCAGGGTAGGACTTAGGGACCCTGCCCTTAAACAAATCCCAATGACTATTGATACAAACAAAAACAATCTAAACCAATAATTTAAATAAAACAAATCAAAAACGATTTTCAGCATTGAATGACATAATGAAGGTTGATATGCTGGTTAAGTGAATCAACCAACCAACCAACCAACCAACCAGCCAACCTTAGACGCATTGAAATTGACAAGCCACTTCTTACCCCAATTCAACGCAGAATGTAGATCCCTCTCAAGGTCAGTGGCGAGATTCTGTTTGTCCGCCACGCAGGTTCTCAAAGTGTCTTGATAAGTAACATTAGATTTATCATTTTTTTTATCCAAAATATCCCACAGATGTTCAATAGAGTAGTTTCAAAATAACTTGTTTAATAGAAAATAGGAAACATTAAATATAAATTCTTTTAAATACCTTTCTTTTTCACCTAGTTTTAAAAAATCAATATTTATTAGCAATTACTTGGCTTTTCATCCTCTATTTGAATTTCAGTGAGGTGTTTAGGAAAAATCACCCCGGTCATAATACTTTTGCACACTACCAGTAGTGTGCAAGCGGGTTAGGACAGGGGTGATTTTAAACTTTATTTTGATGCCTCAGAAAAGATAGAATACTTCCTGTCCTAATACTTTTGTAAAATATTATATAAAGGTACGAGATTTGTAATCGTAATATCCACCTCCAAAAATGGTAAAAATAAAGCGATTTTGTAAAGGAATAATTGAATGTCTGCTAGTCATGCGTAGTGCGTGTTCCTTTACTTTTCGTATCTAATGTGGTTCTACAGAAGGATACTGAGATTAACATAGAACATATGAGCAACGACAAGGTTTTGGGGAGGATGCAAACGAAAAGTGAATTATATTTAACATCAGGAAAAGACAGCTGTGTTATTGAGATAAATAATGAGGAAAGGGGCCTGGAGAATCTAATACTCAGGGGATGGATAGAGGGAAAGAGAGATATGGGAAAGCAACGTGAGACATACTTGATAGGTTTGAGCAAGTAGATAGCTATGCAGTGATTAGGAGAGATACCAAGAGAAAAAGTCTTAAGGGCGAGAGAGGATAAGGGGAGGTCCATGATCGCCTACGTTCTGAAAGCACGGTACATTAATAATAATAATAATAATAATAATAATAAGAAGAAGAAGAAGAAGAAGAAGAACGTATATGCAGATGTATATGCAGATGTCAGCGTGGTTAGTGTGTGACTATAGTGCTATCTAATGTATATACAAACATGCTTACATTGGCCGAATCTAAGCTTATTTATAAAGGGAACTTTGTCTCTGTGTGTGTCTCTGTGTGTGTCCGTTACCTATAGACTCCAAAACGGCTGAACCGATTTTCTTGAAAATTTGCACAGTTTTACTATTAGCGTCTGCGAGTGTTCTTAGATAGGTTGTGTGTCGAGGTACCCCCGATAAATATCGAAAATCGATAATCGAAAAAATCGGGTTATAGAAGGAGTGCTCCGATTTAATTAAATTTGATAAACTCATAGACAAAGACATAAGACACGATATTCAGAAGTTTCAAGGTTGCGATAATGTATATATATATATATATATATATATATATATAAGGAAAGGTGTTTGTGTGTGTGTCTGTTTATTTGTCTATACGTCCTTTATACGAATCCACAATTTTTATCCGATTCTCACCAAACTTCACACAAATATTCTTTAAGCTGAGTCTGAGCTCAGGTTGAGCAATAAAATCGTGTCTGAGACAAGAAAAATGGTATATAGACATTAGGTAATCCCAAGATTTATTAAACATTTTGAAACTTATTTGATAATGAAAAACTTATAGGGAGTTTTTTTAATTTTGTAGGAATACCCTTCGCCTTGAATTAAAATGTTAATACTTACTCGTACATACACAAATCGGAACGAAATTGAATTGTGCAACTGCAATGCAAGGGGTAATTTTTCTTTCTGTGTGCCAATTAACATAGAAAGGCGTATAACGATTTATTAACCGTAGTTTAGTTGTAACACATGGCTGAATTTATGGAGCATCCAGTTAGGATCGAACTCACTATTCAGGAGTAATTGATCTAGCAGGACAAGCGCGCTAATCATTACATCCTGTTGAAGTGCGCCAAAAAAGGTATACGCCGAAATGCACAGCCCATTTGAAGAACTTTATATCACTTACTTCATTTAAACAATATATTTTTAGTAAATGTAGACCACTAAATAGATATAATAATCATAATTAAAATTTGTTTATCTTGGCATCAGGAATGTGATCCAATAAATAAATAGTTATTAAATTAAATTAAAAATTGACAATAAAATTTAATAAGTATAGAGCACACCTTCAAAAATGTAAATATTGCTATGCGTGGTTGTATGTTATATTAAAACATCAACCCTTTTGAAGATTTTACCATTTAATGACACGTCTTTTTATTTTGCGTATATAATAGTCGACTAATTAATATTAAATATTGGTTCTGATGTAATATTTATTCGGTTTCACCCTTGCAATGCTATAAAGTTACTAAGACACAATGAGTTAATGGATGAGGAAGAATTAGAAACATAAAAAATTAATAGTAGTCGGGAAGAGAAATGAGTAATCAGGAGGGTAGTAGATATCAGTTGGTATTCCATTTACTTTTTTGCAGATTAATGTTGGCGGAAAAGTATGGAGCCGGAAGAGAGTTCCACAAGAGAGAAGTGTGAGAAAAGATGATGTTAGCTTAGAATTTAATGGTCACATCTAGCCAGGTCAACTCTAAATTGATGAGATCTCGTCGCTAGTCTCGTAACAGTTTTAAGTGACAAAAGTCGAGGTACCGCAGCCATATGTAAATATGTTTAATAGATTCTGAAGAGAAAATTTGTCACGCACGACACAGTGAATCAATTTTCTTAGCATTTGCCAAAGCAATGGATTCAATATATTTTTCCACTTCATGTCAGTTGAGAACGTTAGCGTGAGAAGGCGCAACTAGTCACTTTTCTGGGGGTTAGCATCAACCATTTCGGTTGACTGAAGGCAGCGAGAGGTTTCCCAGATGATTAATAGAGAGAAATTGAGTTTTTTGGGTGTTAAAAGTAACAAGCTATATAATTCCACTCAGTTATTTTAACATATAAGCTTAAAATGGCACATTTGCGTTGATAGATACTTTGATATTATACTATGCTTTTGATCACATCAGTTATATGTTAAATTGCTTTGATTTTCTTAAACGCAGCTTGAAAAACTCTTTCATGTATAGCGAAATGTATATGATACGATGATTTTGATGCAGCCTTTTAAAATGGTTTCCTTAATTAAAAAATGTTTTAAAAATAATTTTTTTCTGGAATATAAGTTTTTTTTAAACAGTAAAGTAGTTTATATCTTACAAAAATATTCCAATCGAAAGCAAAAAAAAAAAATGAAGCTTTTCAATGGATTTTTGAAACTTTTTGCCGATCAAGAATAAATACGTTTCAATCGATAACCTAGCAGAAAACAAACACAGATATTTTCTAGGGTATTTGAAGGTAAGAGGATAACGAAACCTATTGATATTTCTTTGTATTTCTATAATCGATTAAAGTAAGAATACTACGACACCCGCACATATCAAAACGTGTTTTTCTAATCTTTATCGGTTCGGTTACCCGGAGTTTGTCGCTGTATGCATGGATGTGCGGAGGTGTAATCGATGATGCCTGAAAATGTTAAGCGAAGACTCGAATTCAAATTCCCGTTGGGTTCGTTATATTCATTTGCGCGCAAATACTCTTTGAGAGGCATGAAAACATCTCTTCTAACAACATCTATGGATTAATTAGTAAATGAGTCAGTCAGTCAAGTAAATGCCATCCGTGAAATACGCTTGGGCGATTATATCTCGAAAGAGACATCACTGACTGAGCAGTATGTTGCCATTGTTTTCTGTGGTAGACTGGTTACTAGTCAAGGCTATAGAACCCAATATGTCCTGTTATTTAACCCATAACTGTAGGGAAGAGACGGATTACTATCTTTCTCAAGGGTATTAATGCAATGAATTCAACTGGAATTCGAGTAAGAGTGATATGAATAAACTATTATTACTTATATTCTGGCTATAAATAACCAGTAAAGAGTAGAGAAACCATAGAAAATGAGTCAACCAAGCAACAGAGCTCGGTTTCAAAACATAACGGTTACTTCTTCTTCTTCTTCTTCTTCTTTTCTTCTCCTTCTCCCCCTCTTCCTCAATTCCACGTCTCTTGATAGTATAAGATAGAAATCCTATATCAGCCAACAATTAACTGAAACGCAAAAAGAAAAATTGCACACTCGGAAAATCGGATCAGAACGACTGAAAACATTTTGGAAAAACCAGACCAAGGCAAATTTCACAAACCGGAGTGAAAATTAAGATTCTGGAACCTGAATGGATAGAAAATAGGAAATTGAGCTATGACCCCAGTAAAATTTTCTTAACACCTAAGAAATTGTCACGCGGTTCGAGAGCCAACTTCATAACCTGATCTAAGTACTTATCCATGTCAAAGAGAGTTCAATGGCAGCAGGCATATGACAAGGACCACGTCACAATATAAGGGAGAAATTTAAAAATTCCGAAACTGGCATGTCTTGTCGACATACATTCCTTCTTCCTCTCTTTTCATATTTTACCTTTCTTCGTCTTCACTCACACACAATCAACGACAACAACAACAAAATTTTTTAACTGTCTCCTAAAAACTAACTTCAATAAGTATCATTTTCCTTTACTGCTTCACCTTCCTATTTATTTTCCCGCCAGCCATAAAAGGAAAGGAACACAGACTTTATTAGTAACCCATTAATATTTCTACATAAACACATTTTGTTCCTTAACAACTATAAGCTCTGGATTCATTTAACTCCTTACTACTGTTTCTCTGGAACATTTAAATACCTATATTTTCTCTTTGAACATTCAACTCTTACAAATTAATTTACTATGTACATTTTCTATTTGAACATTTTATTTCTTACAAATTAGTTATTCCACATTTCATTTATTTTACTTTTGTTCTTCAAACGTTCAATTATCTTTCTGATATTTTAGATTGTATTTAGTAGAATGCAAATTGGACAAACATTACCGACACCCCTAAAAGACCATAAGAGATTATGACTCTCTGAAATTCGCTATTTTTTAAACCATAGAAATATTTTTACTTTGCTAAGCCACCCGATCTCCTTCCTCCAATCCATTCAAATAAGCACAGGCAGAAGGATCGCCGTCTTCTACTATCTCTGTTGTCCTTAATGTGCCCTATAATTGTTATTCTTTCTATCCTTTCCTTCCTCATTATGTACCAAAAGAATTCCAGATGTCTGTTTCTGAGTCTGCATGTCAGTGTCATTTTGTTTACATTTTCTTTAAGACTTTCTTGTTTTTTGCACCTTCTGTCTATTACCTTCTAAGTACCCTTCCGAATCTGTCCTTCTCATGTGATCAGATAGCACACTGACGGACTATCATTCTATAAGAAAACCTTGAATTTAAACCCTAATGACTTAAGGTTTCTTCAGTAGCAGAGAAAACTAATAAGTTATCATTAAACCATGTAGAGCCACTAAGTGGTTTGTTAGTTTCCGAGAAGACTACCGAGAAGGGTATTAAGGTATACTATGAGTCGAAGATTTCACCAAGACCCGTAACTCACTGTTCCAAGCACTTGTTTCCGGGGATGAATGGATGACAGCCGAAGTCAACAATGCACGTATATAAATTTTATTTACGAAAAAGTAATAAGGAACTTTTTTTTTAATTTTTTATTTTTGCTCAATCTTACAATAAAGAACGTAATTATATTAGCATTTTTAAGATTTCACATTTGTGAGGAATTGCTCATGATCTCTCAATTTTTAAGAGGAGACTAACTTTTGTTTTTCTTCTTGCATTTTATTCTTCATTTCGTCTACGTTTTCTCTTTTGTTTTCATTGCTTCTACTTCTGTTCGTCTCCAAGTCTTCTCAGTTCTTCTTTCATCTCCTGTCTTCCTAAGACATTCTTTTGTTTCCATCACTTCTATGTTTCCTTCCGACTCCATATTATCTACCTCTGTTATTCATCTCTATCCATTCTACGCCAATTTTGAATTTATCCTTTCTACATCATTCGTTCTTTCCATCATTTCGACGTCATTCTTTGGATTCCATCGTTTCCACTTCATATTCTTGATTAAAATCTTAATTCGTCATTCATTCAATTCCGTCCATTCGACATCATCGTTTTGTTTTCATCCCATCTACGTCATTCATTTGGCTCTATCCTTTCGACAACATTTTCTGTTCCTGTTACGTCATACTTTCAATTCCATCCTTTCTCCGACTTTCATTCGATTCCATCCATTTGACGTCATTCATTCTTCTTCATCGCGTCTACATCATAATTTCATCCTTTCTCCCGATTCCATCTATTCGAAATCATTCTTGCTTCACTATCCATTCGACGTCATTCTTTCGATTCCCTCCATTCTTCGACTTTCAGTCGATTCCATCCATTCAGCATCATTCTTTCTTTTCCGTTCTCGTTCCTTCAACGTGATTCTTTTGTTTATATCGCTGCTAAAACATTCTTTCGATCCCATCACTTTGGCGTCATTCTTTCGTCTCCATTCTCTATCTATCTATCTATCTATCTATCTATCTATCTATCTATCTATCTATCACTATTCATCTATCTATCTATCTATCTATCTATCTATCTATCTATCTATCTATCTATCTATCTATCATTTCATTCTATCTATCTATCTATCTATCTATCTATCTATCTATATATCTATCACTTTCATTCTATCTATCTATCTATCTATCTATCTATCTATCTATCTATCTATCTAGCATTATTGTTATTTCAATCTGGTTTTCGCATTTTTTTAGATTGTCTATCCTGCTTCACACTCCCAACTTTATTCCTTTTTCACTCTTCCGATCTAAAGTAGTATTACATACGTTTCTCAGACTGGAAAACGCTTACCTTTGGCTGAGCAACGAAATTATTAAAACATTCGGGAAAGAAAGAAATAAAGAATATAAGGAAGGCAAAAAGAAAAAATAAAGAAAAAATAAAATTAATCTCCGTCTAAATTGTCTTTTTGCTTTTCCGTTTTTGTGTAAGATGTGAAATTAATTCAAATAAATAATTTTAATAAAGGTTTATTTTTCTCATTAATAACGTGAGAACTTTACTATTTTACCGATAATTATTTCATTCTGATTTTGATTTGTTGATATCCGTTATTTTTAATTATCATATAACTTTATCAGCTTATCAGTTAATACATTTCTATTTTTGGTACTTAGAAAACTAGACTAGACCCCATACGGATGTTTAAAGTGTGAATGTACCATTTATTACTTATAAGGAATTTACTTTAAACTTAAAAAAATGTAATGGTCAGAAAATCAATTTAGGTAAAAATGGCAGCAATTTAAAATTGTACGATATATCTCTACGAACAATTCTTTGATTTATTCAAACTCCCCAAAAACAGTGTTCATAAAATTTTTTCAACTTTCTGAAATTATTCTGCAATGAATAAAATTATTTTTAATTTATTAAAAGAAAAGAAAAAAAGAATTATGTATAAATATTTTTTGGTCTGTCATTGCATTAAAACATATATGACCACACGCAAACGAAAATTCGAATATCTACGTCACTATAGCAAAGAATATTACTATTAATATGACAGGCAAAGAATATTACTGGAAATCTACAGTCCATTAGTAGCTATTTTATTACTTCTGTATTTAAATTGATATGTTTCAAATAAATTAAAGCTGCTGAAATTAACAAAAATTAGATTTTCTATTGAAACATTTTACGGTGTGGTAAAGGAATGGTTCTCGAACTGGTAATATATATATATTTTAACAAGGATCATGCCATGATCCCTTAGAACATTAGTGATCATAGATCTCCATAAATTTCTGGCTTATGTAGCTCTTAGGAAATTTTGTATTTTCTTCCTAATCCCTGTATCTTCAACCATTAAAAAAACATTTGTAGTGAACGAAACAAGATCTAGATTAAAAAATTAAATGCTTAGCACTAATTGATTTTTTTAGAAATAAAAATGACTCGAATTTACAAACTACAAAAATTTCGCTCAAGTTTTCTAGATTCATCCAATACTTTGATAAACTGAGCACAAACCATGTGGACAAAATAAGGGGTTTATTTCAAAACTCTAATGACTTGAAAAATGTCGGCACGTACACTAGCCAAAACGTCGTAAAAATAGCAACTAAGACAAGCATAACAGCCCAAAAGATATAAATATTGTTAATTACTTTGTTATTTTTTAATAGCATGTAATGAACAAAACAAGATCTAGATTTAAAACTCAAATGCTAAGTAATAATCCATTGATTTTGTTAGAAATTAACAAATTTACTAGAATGTACAAAAACCTTCATTTGCACACACCCAAAAGCGAATCCAAAACAAAACTCGTTAAATTTCACACCTCGATGCGAAATGTTTTCTGGGCGATAGAAAACTAGAAAACATCTAAAAACAAAATTCAAATTATTTCAACTATCAAAATCAAATTCTTTTACGGATCATTTCGCTAGCCGACGCGAAGTTTGTTCGTCGTCCAATCAGGGCCAGAATCACATCCGAGAGTGAATTCCCTTTTCAGTCCCCACAAACAGAATAAAAGACCGGGACAATTTCGCATGTCGCCAGAGAGAAGATGACGAGCGTAATTAACACGTCCTTCTACAAACGTCAAGCGATCATTAACATTATCTCTATATTTCTTCCTCACCTTTTTATTCTCACGGTTCACCCGTCTGTCTTTTCGCATATTTGATAACCAAACGGAACCCTTGAAGACTGAGCAATAACTTCAACGATAACGCTCATACATACATACATACATACATACATACATACATACATACGTGCCTGCCTACATGCACACAAGTTACTACTACGAACTCTTGATACCCTTAACGCCTTACACTATTATTACTGTTTCTTACTGAACGTTTAACTCTACCAATTCATGTTATTCTGTCCTTATAATAAATTTCTGTTAAAAACATACAAAGACATACTTTTGTTCTTCTACAAATTAACCTTCTGATAACTTTCTGATAATTCTTATAAAAACTAAGTTGTGGGGATTGTTGGCTATATTTGTGAATTGGCTTTGTACGAGCCATAGTTGGCCGTCCCTACTAGTGACCCCTACTACCATATTGGTGACATCTCTCACCACACATTTGGTAGTTTATTCTTTGCTTTCCTCTATCCTTTTTGACTTCAGTATGTTTAATGTTTGTCAGTTTATCTGCATCCTCTTTCCTTATTACGTTGCCTAGAAATTTTAATTGACTGATTCTAATGCATACGTTCCAGCCTACATCCAAATAAGTTACTACTACGAACTCTTGATACCCTTACTACTGTTTCTTACTGAACATTTAACTCTACAAATTCATGTTATTCTATTCTATTAATAAATTCTGTGTGTGTCAGATTATTCATATCCTATTTCCTCATTATGTTCCCTAGAAATTTTAATTGTCTCTAATTCTGATAGAAATGTTCTTTTTGTTTTAATTTTCCTGAAAACCTTGACATCCTCATGTATTCTGTATACTCCACTTCTTTAGCTGTGAAGTGAATGATCAGCTTTCACTGGTATATATTACGTAAATGTTAACACACTTTTCTGTATTTCTTTCGAGCTTTTTAAGTTTTTTGATACGTTGTTTCATTTTTGGAAAAAATAATTCTAAATGTTCGGATTTCGGTGTCACTTTATCGGTCCTCTATTAAAAAAAATAATTTTTAAATAAAACTATTTCTCCACAAGTTTATTTTGAATACAAAAAAAAAATGGAAATAATAAATGAATCTGTCTTCCAATGTATTATTCACAGTTTCAAGGGAGGTTGGCATCGCAAGCTTCACAAACAAACTAAACTTATCAAATTTACTTATCATTGCACGTGGGTGAGAAAGTTAGTTATTTACTGGTAGAATCGGTGATGTATGGTTAAATACGATGATAGCTTTGGTATGTTATCTGCATGTGCATTAGGAGATTGTTGGTGGTGTGTAATGCTACGTCGTAGTATGACTTTTTCTCTTTCTCTCTATCTGGGTCTATCTCAATCATTTTCGGTGTCACTTCTCACGGTTTTGATAGGCATTTCCTGTAGCTAAAATGACTGGCAGATTTCTTGACTGTTGTTATCTGAACGCAATATTATACCTTCCTATCTTCGGGGGACATTTATTCCAGGGAAAAAATAAGGAATCTAAGAACACCCATTTTTCTCTTAGCTTTTTATCAGCCTTGATATATATATATATATATATATATATATATATATATATATATGTATATATGTGTGTGTGTGTGTGTGTGTGTATATACAAACACAAACACACACATGCTCACACACACACACATATATATCTAAACTTATTTATAAATGGAACTTTGTCTCTGTGTGTGTGTGTGTGTGTCCGTTACCTATAGACTCCGAAACGGCTGAACCGACTTTCTTGAAAATTTTCGCAGTTGTACTATTAGCGTCTGCGAGTGTTTCTAGCTAGATTTTGTGTCGAGCTACTACCCCCGATAAATATCGAAAATCGACCATCGTAAAAATCGGTTTATAGAAGGAGTGCTACGATTTTAATCAAATTTGATAAACTCATAGACAAAGACATAAGAAACGATATTCAGAAGTTTCAAGGTTGTAGTTCTTAGAATAGTGCAGAAAATCGATAATATATATATATATATATATATATATATATATATGTAAGGTAAGATGTTTGTGTGTGTGTGTCTGTTTATCTATGAGTATGTCTGTATTTTTCAGCCCTTTTATTTTAATGTTTGCTTCGAGTATGGCTCTAAGTAGTTATAATTGTAGTTCTTAGTCTCAGCCATGATGCCATTTACTCAGAGGACTTATTTAGCCTTCAAAATTCAGTTTACGACGAAAAAGACCTATTTGATATCGATACCAGGAAATCAAAATTTGATTTATATCTATTCATTTTTCTTTCAGTGTAAAGTTTGGGTTTAACTGGAAACAACTATTACTTTTTAGTCTTTCGTGCCAACGTCCAAAGAGTGTGAGCTCCAGGACCATTGATTAGTTTTAAAGCTTTCATTAAACCCAAGCAACGCCGGACTATACTGCTAGTATATATATATATGTACTTCAAGCGTGATTGTAGCTGATACATTTATTTTAAATATTTTTATTTATTAAACAATGTGTTACGTCATTTTTTATACATTTCGGAAGACACGTTTGCTTAATTAAGATTTCTGAATGATCAGGTCGAAGCTGAACCGCCACTTGTCTGTTACCGTGAGAGAAAAGCGTGGGTCCTAAGGTTATTGAACAAAGGATGAATTATATATTAGACAGAAGATGGCGATTGACGTTGCATTTAAATTTTTGAAGATTGTAGCTATCAGGGAAACAAGTAAATGCAAGGGATTTCCACATGCATGAAGTGCGGAAAAAGAAACTATTTCAGTAGAATTGCCTGTTACATTTAACTATTTAATCAATAAAAGGGTGGGATGTCGAAGAAAGAATAAGTGATGGATGGGCATCAGATATTTAGAATATGGCAATTGACGTTGCATTTTAACATTGGGAGATTGTAGCTTCCAGGGAAGCAAGAAAACGGAAGGGGATACCACAAACTGAAAGTGCGAGAAAAGAAACTGTTTGAGTAGAAGCGGTGATTACATTTGACTATTTAGTCGGTAAAAGAGCGGAACCTAAATGGCAATCTAGTAGCTTGCTTAAATTCATGCAGACGGGATACTAAGAAGAAAAGCATATCACGAGAGTTGACTTGAAAATATTTGTAGAAAAGGCAGAGGGAAAAGACTTCGGTCGGAAATGGGAGATTCCAGGTAAGGATGGTATACATTATATACGCTTCTTTGTATTCTGTCGCGAAACTCGTATTATATAGTAGTAGCACAAGAACAGACATGACAGCAGTATTCAAGGTGCGGGCGAATGGTAGATGTATAAATGTAGAAAATGGGTTTTAGCGAGAAAAATTGCATGACACGCCACAATGAAGAAAGATTCTTAGCAGTGGACCTAGGAATTGATTCGACATAATCACGTCACTTCTTCAAGTCAGGCGCACTGTGCGACTACTGGTCGTGAGAGACGTCTTTTTGGAATGTATTATACAATACCTCCGAATTCGTTTGCTTTAACTAATGTCGACCATTTATTCGTTTTCGGAAAATGTATTCAAAAAGTGGGATTAACATTACTCACTTCAGAAATATTCATGCTCATATTACGCTTGATGTTTTTGAACTCATTCAGAGTTATCAAAGACACCATTCACAGAGGGAAATCATTTACGTTACAAGTCATGCGCATGTAGGCAAAATCTACTCAAAATGGCCACCAAGTTGCATGTTTTCGATTTTGGAAGCGTATTATTGCACTCACATGATCTTCTTCTTCTTCTATGTGCCCTGTCCCTTCAGGACGTAGGCGATCATGGCTCTCCACGTCTCCCTATTCCTTGTGGCTCTTAGTATGTTTGCTCCTGTTGCTCCTGGCAACCCCCGTTCCGTCATCCACCTGATCAGTCCCTGCAAATATGTTATCCGCTGTCTTCCTCTGTCTCTCCTTCCTTCTATCTGTCCAGTCAGTATCAGGTTCTCCAGGCTCTCCTTCCTCATTGCATGTCCCAGGAACTTCAGTTGTCTCTTCCTGATGCTCAGCATCAATTTCCTTTTTGTTGCCATTTTTTCTAACACCTCGTCGTTGCTTGTATGCTCAGTCCACGATATCCGTAGCATCCTTCTGTAGAACCACATTTCGGCCACTTCCAGTTTTGTCCTCATTTTCGATGATATTGTCCAGCATTCACAACCGTATTGAAGAACTGACATCACGTAACAGTCTAGAACTCTTTTCTTCGTTTCTATTGAGATTTTCCTGTGTGTTAGTTTTTTGCTCATCTTCTGGAACGCGTCCTTTGCTATGCCAATTCGCCTTCGGATTTCCCTGTCGCACTTTCCATCTCCTGTTAGAACACTTATTAACTCTTTTTTTCTAAATTGTTACAGTGTTTAATAGAGTGAGTTTGGCGATTAAGTTTAAGTTAAAAATCGTAGCATTAGAATTTTATTGCAGGGATCAGTGAAAGCCTTATGAAATTTATAACTTTCTGAAGATCGACAAATTTTGTGTAGACAAGGTGCATAGGACAAGCACATTATTGTACTATCAAATAATACTTTAATTTACTGAAGAAATTAGTTTTATTATGATATATGTTGTACTGAGCAGTATTGTTATTGCGATTTTCAATAATAAATGAAATTTTAAAATATTTTGTCACATAATAATAAGTGCCAAACAATATAATGGTGATGTATACACTTTTATCTTTTTCTGATTTTATTAATTCCGATCTATCCATTCATAGTCATTGAGTAGACCTTTTGTAATCTTTTATATTTTTTCAGTCTTTACTGATCCAATTTTGCTTTTGGTGATATATAATTAGAATTTTAGTTGAAATATATTTTCAATTCAATGTATATAATACAAAAGATTAAAACTATATTTGGATATTTTCTGGGAATAGTAAAATTTCTAAGTTAGTTCGTAAGAAAAGACCTGTAGAAATGAGGTATTTCTGTACATTTCTTCCGATGATATTTAAAAATAAATGCTCGAACATGAGTAAAGAGTATTAATCTAACTTTTGCTGAAAATACTTAGAACATTAAACCACAGCTTTCTCGCTGAGTGTAATATCGATTTTCTAAAACAGTAAAAAATCTGTTTGCCCTATTGGACGGAAAACGAAACAGACTAAAAGTCGCATCTATGTTGATAAATAAGTCAAGAGATGAGGTTGCTCGAAATCGAAAACCAGAAAACCTAGCTAATGATCGTTCATCGTTGATTTGTTTTTGTGTCTTTTTCAGCATATGAGATTATAGAATCACATACATAGAACCGTACAAAGTTATAAAAGCATATCACTTTAGCACTAACTAAAATGGATAAAAGTGTAATTCGAAGTTGCTGACTTCATCTCATCCCAGTCAATAGGTGAGGAAAGAAACCTTTGTCAATATTAGAAAATATTTAAAAGGGATATGAAGGAATATTTTGATTTCGTGAAAAGTAGTTTTAATAGATTTGATATATTTCAAACAAGAGTAATACTGGCTGTTTAGTCAATGAATTCCGCCTGTTTGTTTTTAAGAAAAACGGATAATATTACAATTATTACTACAGCTGATCTAATTCAAACAATACACTGAAACTTTCGTATCATAATTCTGCTTATGAATTGGCAGGCTATCTCATAACTAATTCGCCTATATATATATATATATATATATATATATATATATATATATATATAATATATTTTCACAACCTAAGTTTCAACTATTCGGTATCTTCAAGCGATTTATAATAACTAATTTTCCGTTTTTTCAATCGTACAAACAGGGATTCTTTTTTACAAAAGCGTAACGGGAATTTTCAAACAACCGGAATTTTTTAAACGTAGGGAGGATTTTTTAAAAGATTTTAAAACACTATAATCTAGATTTGTATAAACCTGATATGTATTAAAAGCTATGATGATTACATCTAGACATCACTACTGACCTGTCATTCAGTAATTTCTTTCTGTTCTAAATACCACTTAATGACTCAATTTTCCTCCTAGCACAATTTGCAGACACTACCAACAGTGTATGTTTTGGCTTTTTTCACTGCACACAAATCTATATTCAAAGTGGAAAACCTTAAAAAATCCACCAAACTGGTTAGGCACGTCAGGAAATTAAAAATAAATGGAAAACACCCTGATATAACATGGAGTATATACATATATATATGATAAAATATACCTTTTAGATAGGCTGTATTTTAAGGTAAAAGTGTTCAGTATCAAAATATATTAAACAAAATCACTGATGGTAAAATCAAGCGAATAATACTCTCTTTATTTCTTCATCGCAATCGTCATTGAAATTGTCATCAATGTTTATATATATATATATATATATATATATATATATATAGTGTTTATTGTCATCCGCAGACAGATCCGTTTCGCCGTATCACAGCTCATCATTACGGTTAGACTCCGATTTCTTTTTTGCCCAGGATTGAAACCCGACCGAAAATGGCATCAGTCGCCGACTCTGTGTGTGTGCGTGTGTGTGTGTGTGTGTAAGTGTGTGTGTGTGTGTGTGTGTGTGTGTAAGTGTGTGTGTGTGTGTGTGTGTGTTTGTGTATGTGCGTTTGCATTTCTGTGCGTATGTATATTTGTGTACAAAAATTAGGTTAAACATTTCTTGATTACGTACTTTTCTGTTTATTTTCTTATTTCAAATATAATACAGGAACAAAAATACGATACACGCACGCATTCACAACTGTATCACTAAATACAAGTTGGTAATGCGATATAAACACACTAAGTAGTCAGGCGTCAAACGGCATATTTAAAATTTCTAGGGAACCCCCAACCAAAAAAAAAAAAAATTAATTATAGGAGGCAACTTTAACAAAATACACTTATTGTTGTTACCTAAGCAAAAACCAGTAGCCTAATTATACACGACAAGTTATTAATAATTTCATCCTAAGCAAGACGATAAAGCCACCGAGATGGAAGGGTTTATTAAGCGTTAGAAAAAAAATTTTTTTAATCATTTCACCCCGAGCAAGGCGGAAACGCCACTGATATGCAGGGGGTTACATAAATGTAAAAAGATTAATTAGAAAAGAGTGAGGAGTACAAACTAGTTAGAAAGGAACAATAGAAAGCAGGTGCGATGACAGATACATAGGTGGAGAGAAAGGGAAGGTTATACAGGGGTGGGGAGAGAGCTAGAGTCAGTGGTTAGTAGATGAGTATTGACTTTGTATTTAAATTTCTGGTGGTTGTAGCCGTCAGGAAAGCAAGAATACGGGAGCGAGTTTCACAGGCGGGAAGTGCGAGAGAGGAAGCTGCAGGAGTAGAATTGTCGTCTGCATTTGGCTAACCTGACTGTGAATGGGTGGGACCCAGTTGCCAGTCTGGTTGCACGAGTAAACACCTGTTGAGGAGGCATCAGTGACTTAAGTTCGTCCGAGCAGAAGCCATGAAAGTATTTATAGAATGAGAAAAATAAATCTTTACTAAGCAGAGGGAATGCTACAAGAACAGAGATTATGAATTCAGAAGATAATGATTGGCATTGCATTTAAAGTTCAAAGCTAGAAATCGGAAAAGAGTTTCAGAAGCTAGAATAGTTACCAAAGGAACTGTTAACATAGAATTTACGGTTACATCTTGTTATTTATATTTTAATAAAACGAAACCTCGATATCAATATAGTACAGCTCATAAATTCATAAAGTATAGGTGCTGAAGAATAATGTTCATCATAACAATTACGATAAAAATATATATAGAAAAAATGAATTTATGTCATAGTAATGTAAAAATTACTGAAGCTGCGACGCCAGGTCAGGATTAATAACATTGCAGATTATTCTTTTTATTTTATCTAGATGCTACAAGTACATAGGCGAAATATCAGACCAGATGTGACAGCAATATTCACATATATATGTGTATGTGTGTGTTAGTATCTCCTCACTTTTGAGTTTCTTTCTCTACTGCAAATAATTATGGAAATGATAATCATGATTCGATCTCATTTCATTTTTTTTTATCCTTTGGAACTTCGTCAGTATAAGAATCATGATCCGCACAGTTTGAAGCAACTTTTCTTGGAAGCGCCTATGAACGAATTTTCAGAGGCGACCCCATCCGTTTAGTTGCGCGGACGGGCAGGTGGAACTGCATTCATGGCCTCGTTTAATATTATTCCTTTGATACAATTTCTTGTGATTTCTGGTTATATTTAAACATTTTCGAAGTTATTTAGTTTTCAGACATAGATATGCTTTTCAAAAAAACAAAAAAAAACGGTTAAATAACCGTCAATAATTTCTTATAAATGTAAAAGGAATTTGACGTTTTATTTCAAGCAAGTCAACAATGCCACTAAGACAAAGGGTTTCCGGGTGTGAAAGATAATAAGACGACTTTATTGAGGAGAAAAGACAATAAGAGTAGAAATTCTTGAGGAAGGTAGAAGCTTAAGATTGACGTTGAAGCTATTTTTTTTAATTTTTTACGTGGCTGGGAAGTATAAACAGGAAGAGATTTCATTATAGTTAGTTCATATATATTATATGATTTATATAATTTATATAATTTTTGGAAGAAAACATTGTTTACATATTTATTATTTTATGACTTATTAAGTAATAAACATTACATCGCTTTTTATGAAGCCTGTGAATATAAGATTATTCTTGTAATTAGTCAGGTAAATGCCATACAGGAAACACGCTTAGGCGATCATGTCTCGAAAGAGACATGACTGACTGGGCAGAAGGTTATCCCGCAGTAGGTTTCCATTGCTTTCTGCGGTAGACTGGTTGCCAGCCAATGCTATAGAACCCAATATGTCCTATTATTTAACGCATGACTCTAGGGAAGAGACGTATTTGGGCGTAAGTTTAATGAGAGGAATTCAACTGGAATTCGAACTCGTCTCCCCGATTTGTCGTTCCGTGTCGATATCCACTGCACTACAATGCACATGGTCCTTGTAATTAAACAATCTAATAAATATATACTTTTTGTTGTGAACTCTCAAAGACCAAATAAAATATATTCATTTCATATGTTTGAATTTTATTGAATTTCTATCGTTCACTTTTTAAACAAATATTGACAAGAGAGTGAAGACAGTACTAAATAATAGCGATGTTAAGGGCAAAACCGTCCTGTATATCCACTATTTTATAGCGGTCACGAAGATTAAACGTTGCAGAAAGTAACTATTTCAACACCCTTAATGGTTTGGATTTAAAGTGCATTTACATCAAATTATGCTGTGGCAGTTAAGGCCAGATGTTATCTTGGAAAAATTGTAGGGTTTATAGTTAAAGAGTAGCAATTGATTGGTAAGTACTGATTGGTTTGTTCTAGAGAAATGTCATATGAAGATGAAACCAGATAGAGGCGTCCATTGTACTGTGATTATGAAGCTAAAATCATTAATAGAAAGCAATACACGGCAAGGAAACAGAAAAGATTCTAAACAATTTAAAAATAATAAGGAAGGTGAAAAACCTGTCTGTTTGACTTACACACTATTACCACGAAAAGAATGGAGTGTGTCGTTAAAAATCTGAATCAGAAAATATATATAACTCAAACTAATTCTTTGTAAAAAGAAAATGGGATCATTTTATTGAAAATGTATCTCTGAATCCTTTTCAACTAAGATAACAGGACGAATGACGTTAGAATTCCATAAAGCGATTCACAAAGTGAAAATAATTTTCAAGCTAAAAGCTGTGGGAAATAAAGTAGGCATCTAGTGTTTTTACAATCATTTAATTACAGTTATTGAAGAAATATTTCGTTTTATGCATAAGGAGCAACATTAACTGAGAAATATCAAAAGCCTTTTCGGGTTGGCTTTATGGTAGCAATTACTAACACTTCTGTTAAAGTGTTGAAACATCGAATCGGGCGAACGAGAGATTATTGTTACCAAGCGAATAGACCGAATTATTTTTATTCTTCAAAGCTGCCACTCAAAGACTTTCTTCAGTACAAGACGATTAAGTGTACGGAAGCGAGTAAACCCGAGCAGAACGGACACAAATAATAAACAAATTAAATAAAAAGGATGAAATAAAATGAAACTCACTGGAAAGATTATTTGAAATATGACAATCGAATGCTGGAATAATGGAATAATGGAATAAAAGAAACAATGGAATACACCGAAAGCTTAAGCAAGGAAAACTGCAAAGAAATTTCGGGGAAAAATATGTAAGAAGAGGTTTTCGAGAAAGAAATGATAAAAGAAAAGCTAAGAAAACATACGAAGTCGTGAGATATAAGATGGTGAATGGAACAGCAAGTATGAGAAATTAAAAAAGTTCAAAATAAAATTTAGTGATAGATTGTCAAGAAATAGTACCAATAATGAGAGTTAATAGAAACCAGGGAAAAACACAAAAAAAATTAAAAACAAAAATAAAAAGAACTGTCAGATAGAAAGAGAAAATATTTTATTAAAAGAAATTTCGCACTAATTGAACAAGCTGATTTAGAGAGAAACGGAAACGCAAGAAGTCAGTTGAAGTTTTAAAGCCAAAATTGACGCTTAAGAAAAGTCGTTCATGTTGAAGTGATCCAAATCGGAAAGATGCTAATCCAAACATTATTTGCGCGGCTGCGTTTCAGCAGACGTATTGGTATTAGCTATAACTCGGAGAGAATTTTTTCTTCGACAATCTATTAATCATATAGGAAGATATTTATGATTGTATATTTAATTGTAAAGAATTAAAAATACAAATCGATTATATAAACCTAGCCATTTAAAAAAAACTATAGTCAAAATAGCCAAAGTTTCGTAACATGGAAAATATTTCATTCATCACTCATTGATCTTGTCCGAAATAATTCTCTTAGATTCGGCAAAGTTCTTCTTTGATGTGCCGTGACTCTACAGAATGTGATTGATCCTGACACTTTTAAACCTCGAGTCCCTTGTAAGTAAAGTGATCTTTACCTTTCGTCTTTATCGCCGCTTGCCATCCATTCACACACAGTCATTTTCAATATTATTCAATGCTCACATCTGACTTTATTTCACCCAACATCTTCTATGGTTGTAAAGTTCATATATTCCACTTTCTTTTTCTTTGAACAAAACCAATATTTATACTTACATTCAGAAATAATCTATGTTTGATTTTGTAATTTTCTGTTCGAGTTTTCTTGAAAGGTTTCTTTAATGCTTACATATCCAATCATTGCTATTCTCTGCATCTATCTGTAGAACCACATCTCAGTTACATTGGCAATTGTTTTTAACCGTGATTAAATTGTCCAGCGTTCACTGTCGTAAAGGAATATAGATATAACATAGCAATTCGGCACCCTTATATTTATTTTTATCGAAACCTTTTTGTGTTTAGGTATTTACTTAAGTCCTTAAAGACAGTTTTCATTACTTCGGATTTTTGAGTAACTCTTCCTCTCGAATGTTACAACACTATCCTTAGTGATGTCCAGTTTATAAAAAACGCTCTTGGCTCAAAAAAAGTTAACTGTAAAGGTTTGTGCAATATTCCTTTTGCTGACGCCTTATGCTTCCATAATTTAGCAATCTTTTACTCTAATGGCCGAGAAATTTCATCGGTTTTTCTAAAAAGAAAAAAAATTCGATGAAGGGATTTTGAACGATACCCTTTCATTTGATTTGGCTACGTAATTCACTAGTCTCGAATATTTAGACACGCCATACATCTAGAATTTTATCAGATTCTTTCAAATCTTTTGCTAGAAGTAGGTTTTTGCCATTTGATCGGGCATTGAATATGGTAGCCACTTACGGTTTAGTGCTTCTCCTATGTATAGATTACTGGAAAAATCTAAACAGGAATCTGCAATGACTTCGATCCCGAAAATTGGCAGATAGGTCTCATAATCTTATTATGGAATTAATACATATAACTGGATGTTCTATTCTAATAACTTATTCTCTATAACTTTACACTGATATAAATTTCGTCCAGTCTTATGCTTTCTTGTCAAATACAATATACGAAAATTTAAACGTAATGTCATATGTCATCTACTGTCATATTGAATCCTGTTTGTTTTATTGTTCTTTCACCTCGGTAACAATTTTCAGTTTTCGTCTCTCTGTTAATTTTTATTTCCAGTGATCCTTTGCGTATTATTGGCTTTACGCACTGCTTATGGTGTTATATATCCATAAATAACAAACACGTATATATATAAAAATATATCATAATATTTTTTATTAACGACGATGGACCGTGTCGCCTAGGAACAGAGAGCTGGGGGAGCGCTTCCAGGGGCTGACGTGGGGTTCGACGTGGGGTTAGCCTCTCTGCTTAGCTCGTCTAGCTTCTTCTTCGACTTCTCGAAGACTTCTTCCGAGACAGACTTCTGTCGAGGCTGACTGACTTCTTCTTCTTCGACTTCTCTTCTTGTCTACTTCTGGAGACCGTCAAGACTGACTGGGTTCGACTTCTCTTCTACTGTCGACTTCTGGAGACTGACTTATCTGTGTTTTCGCAGTCTTTATATATCTTCCAAAACCGGGGACTCGTTTCTTCCGGTTTTGCCTTGATCACGCGACGACTACGCGACGCCTACGTAAATTCTCAGAGACCCTGTCTGTTTGCTCTGAGCTATTTCCGCTCTGCCGGAAATAGGGTCAAAATGACATCCGCTGCTTTCAATGACCGAAAACACCCACGCTTCATCGGCCTTCTTGGGTCGGGCCAGATTATTATATTACAATGGCAAAATGAATTACAAAAAAAAAAAAAAAAGAATGAAAATGATTTGATATGAGCTTCTGGTCGTTGTTATAATGAAAGGTAAAACGACGAGCAAGACAAATTTTCCTTGTTGAATTCTTTATTCCTCATGATTCTCAGTTACTGATTAACTCTACAATATTATACACCTATCATTAAGAGGATCTGTTTTTAGCGTTATAAATATCTCCTTTATTTCTCCAAACATAGACGACATCTTTATGGCCAACGAACTGTAACCTTACAAAATGACAAACCTATATGTTCTTTTATCTCTCGATTGGCTTGAGTATATTTCAGTCGAATGTGAAGGTCTCTCTGCTGCAGATAAAGAATTTTACTGTTACTTCACAACTGATTTATGTGCTGTGTTCTAATACAAAGCTTTTTGTTACTTTAATTGGAAACATGGCTAAGGTATTCACCGCTATCTTGGCTCCTTTATAAACATGTCTAATCTTTCCTCTTCTATTCCTTAAAATCTCCCGCTTCCTATGTCTGACAGACCTATTCTCTAATGTGTAACCTTTGGCAAACGTTTGATAATACTCACCATTCCACGTTTTGGGTACAGTTTTCAACAATGTTTAGACACGTCTTCTGAGGTACCCTAGCTCATTTTTCTTCGTCAAATCTTTAATTTTACACCACATTTGATGGTTTACTTGTAGGGAACATGTTTCTGAAATCCCTATATAAATTTCCGAATTGTATTTAAGACAGAAGTTTGCACAGGCTACTTAGCAAAGTTCTCTTTGAGTTTCTGTGTCAGCTATTCTCTAGAAACTACGTATGATTAGGCTCGCTCTCGCACTAAATGTTAAGACAGTCTACCGGGTCCAATTTTCTCTAAGTTTTCTCGATTGACTTCTTTAAATAATCTTATAAATTATCAAATTATTTATGATAACTTCCATCCTCAACAGATCTCTTGTTCTGCAGGGACAGATACAATCCCATGGCTTTGTACTGCTGAAATCGTTTTTCTCTATGGAGTCTGTCCTTTGGATTTTACACGTGTACATCTCTAAAGAAAATGAGTTCTAATTCCACCCGCCCGACCAGTTTCCCTCATATTTAAGCAAGATATCTGTAACATACTTCATTGTTTGATTGACTGATTTTTAAGGCTTATCAGCCATATGAAGGATATTTAAATTCAGAAATCCTTTTAGATAAATCTTTTTAATAAATGTCATTTACGGATACAAGTACTACTAATACACTCATAGTTTGAAAAAGTGTTAGATTCATACATTTCCCGAGGGCGTTTGTGAATGAAACGAATTCAGTTGAAATTAGATCGAGTTTTTCCAATATCCAATTCCTAGCTGTTATTCCTTACACCACTCTCACATCAAAGGTAACGACAGCTTGTATTCCCAAGCGATTTTCAATACAAATATCGACTAGCCACGACATTGTTTAATTACGGCAATCGTATGAAAATCGGTGTTTTAACGCGATATGGCTGTAAGCTATAACAAATTTCAGAATATCTTGGAGGAATCTATTCTGCAATCGTGGAATTATTTGGGTCCCATGATATGAAGTTCTATTCGGGTACAAGACTTTATTGACTGACTTCATTAGGACGTCAATTCCAGACTTAACAATATTATTCACTAGTTTCTATGGTCTTTAGACACATTTTCCACTAATTCGCTTTCAGCTGTTTGAAATATTTCGCTTCTGGGTTTGTATTATAATGTGTGTCTCGCATTTAAGTTCTTCATTATAAGTGTCGCTCAAGTTCTATAGTTGCCGGTGGGGAACAGATTATCAGCTTCCAATTAACATTGAATCTTTCATTTGATCTAACTAAAGAAAAAGCTTCTAGTAAGTAAAAACTTTCCCAAAGACTGTCTTTAGTATATTTGAACTGCCTTGCAGGCTTTTTTGTTTAATTTTAAATGTGATTTTTCAGTATCTCTTGCATATTTTGATGGATAAGTTCACAGAGAAACCATGTGATAATTTTGTTTAAATTCATTGAACTTGACGGTTGCTCTCTCTCTCTCGCATATTGATGTAGTAAATATACAGGAAGGGTTAAAAGTAAGTAGACTGCAGGTTTGTCTATCGGTATTATTTCCAAGAAAATGGTTAACTCTTGACATTATGCAAGAGCAGTCCCTGAGTATCATTATGAATCATTTTCTGATAATTGGATTGCCCGAAGAGATCCAATTTAACGGCCGGCACGTTCGCCTGACTTGAACCCAATGTTTTTTTTCTTTTCGGTAGTACTCAAGAATAAGGTTTATATTCGCAAACCAAAAAGTGTTGTTGCTTCGAAAAGTTACGTAGATATTCATTTCAAGAAATTAATTCAGAAAGACGACATGTACAAAGATTTTTGTCGATGGAATACTGCTGCCATATATGGTCATGCGCCCCTGATGTTCATCTCAGTGTTCTCGACAGGCTCCAAAGAAGAATCAGTAATGTGATAGATACCGACATGGCGACTCTACTACAGCCACTTCCCCACCGAGGAGATGTGGCCTCCCTTTGTCTGTTCTATAAATACTTTCATGGTTTCTGCTCAAACGAACTTAAGTCACTGGTGCCTCTGCAGCAGGTGTTTATTCGTGCAACCAGACTGGCAACTGGGTCCCACCCATTTAAAGTTCCTGCCAGTGGAACTCGCTTCAATATTCTTGCTTTCCTGACGGCTACAACCTCCAGGGATTTAAATGCAATGTCAATACTCATCTATTAACCACTTGACTCTAGTTATTTCACCACCCGTATATCCTTTCCTTTCAGGAATAGAATTGTCGTCTGCAGCTGGCTAATCTGACTGTGAATGGGTGGGACCCAGTTGCCAGTCTGGTTGCACGAGTAAACACCTGTTGAGGGGGCGCCAGTGACTTAAGTTCGCCCGAGCAGAAGCCATGAAAGTATTTATAGAACAGACAAAGGGAGGCCACATTTCGACGGTGGGGAAGTGGCTGCAGTCGAGCCTCCAGATCAGTACCTATCACATTTCTGATTCTTCTTTGGAGCCTGTCGAGAACACTGAGGAGAACAGCAGAGGCGCCTGACCATAAATGGCAGCAGTACTCCTTGCACGGACGGATGATTGACTTGTATATATATATGTAATCTGAAAATAAATGTTATCATTTACCGTCTACCTATTTTTAGACAATACTGTATTTACCTATAATATGCACGTAGCAGAGTGTTTAGAACGTTCACTTTGTGACCATGAAACACACCTTCTTATCTAATCATGATCGATTTAACAGTAAAGCTACTTCTTGAGGCTATCGGCTTTTGAAGTCTCTGAAAACAATACTACGACCTATTTGGGGACCGTTGATAGCTGGGCTAGCAGAGAAGTATAACTCCTTGTCACCGACATTTGGGAGGTACTCGTTCAGAGTGTTTATGCCGACAGATAATGCGTTCTTTTTCAGAAACCTCAACTAAAGTCTGCCTAGCATAGGTCGATTTTCTGTTTGCAAATATGTCTGAGCATGTGTCTGCATAGTAGACTATGATACTGGGATAAGAGAGGCCTGCCATTACCAAAAAAACAAATTATTATTTCTGTATAGATAGACACTTCTTAGATTGTATATCATTTTAGGATCTGGCAACTCTGCATCTGGGCCTCCTAACAGTATGACAAGGATCAGAGTGTAGTATCTGTGGGTAGTGCAAAAATGTTATCCAGTATTCTTATTCACATCCACACCTTCTCTTCGACGCATACACACAATTACTCTCACACACACGTTGACTCATACACATTCTCAAACTCACTGTTCTAACGAGTAAGAACATTTTAACGAACGAAAATATGATAACGGTGTTCTCACGAAATCCACGAGGTACAGTCGCCGAGTGACGCCAATTCGGTCGGGCTTCAATCCTGGGTAAAATCAATCGGATGTCTAACCGTATTGATGAGCTGAGATACAGCGAAACAGATGACTATATATATATATATATATATATATATATATATATATATATATTGTCATCCGCAGACAGATCTGTTTCGCCGTATCACAGCTCATCAGTACGGTTGCTTTTTTACTCAGGACAGAAACCCGACCGAAATGGCGTCAGTCGGTGACTCTATCACTAGTGAAATTGAATTATATGTATAAAAACATGTGTGTGTGTGTGTGTGTGTGTGTGTGTGTGCATGTCTATACTAGGCTATGTGTCTTCAAAGCGTTACTTGGATAAAGTCACTTGACTAACAAAAAAAGATAAAGGGATCAATACCTGGCTACAACAAATAAAACGAGATTAATTATATAGTGAGAAGTACATGATATCCGGAAATAGCATAGTTCATGGAACGAGAATGATATACCCCTGTGATTGATTTAAATGTTTCGGTTCGAAATTCTAAGCAAGTGAAGAAAGGCGGAACGTAGCACGGCCGAAACGTCGTGAATGTGGCCATAAAGAGTAGAACAATGTAAACAATAAATAAGTTTAATAAAGAAATGGAAAGGAAAAAAGAAACTAAGAAATCAAGAAAAGGCAAAGAAAGAAAAGAGAAAAATGTCAAAAGGAAAACATAAAAACTACTATATAGAAAATATTAAGAAAAAGGCAAAAAGATAGAAGTATATATATATATATATATATATATATATATATATATATATATATATTTCTGACAACGTAAAATTAATTTATTTAAGACTTTGACATATAGAACTCTTAAGATCTGTTCCGATTCCTTCCTCTGCGTGAAACCGATTTTATTAAGATGACACTTTATATAATTGAATATCCTTTGGGCGTTTTGGATTGTCATATTCGTGATGTCATCAATAATATCTTCAGGGTTAAGCCGCATATAGTTAAAAATGTACAGTTTATTTGCGTCTTCCCTTTATTAGTTCAGAGTGTGATACTTTGGTTAGGCAAATTTATCTGTCTATTAGCAAATGTTATTCTTATACTACTGATATAGTAATATTTAGTCCTCAACTAACTCTTTTTTCCATCCGTAAAAATTCCCCCTACCCTCATTTACAAATTTGAATGTAGTTGGGTACATGACTACATTGGATGGACGTTTCAACGGTTGGATTTTAGAAATAAGTAACATATACCTCCTAGAATTTTGAATCCTGCTGCTAGTAGTAGCAAACTTGTTAATACACCTGGTCGTTCATAACACAACATGTTATAAATAGCAGGAAATGTGTATGTGAATTAAGTAGGGACCATTTCACTTTTCCGTCAAGGTCCCACTCTTTATATCATCTAAAGGTGCTAGAGTCACTGTACACCAAATCCCGCAAGCCTTCTCTATGCAGAGAGACTGCTTGATGGGTTTGAATATCATCGAACTCTAGTTCTCCTTGCATATTATTTTCGCCTCCATTATCATCTTTTAATATACATGCTTACCATTTCCAGAATAAAACTTGATAAGCCCTGGGACGAAACCGGTTGTTTATTTATGGTTTTAGTAAAAATATCATGTAATTTACGCTTATTCCTAGCTATTATATATATATATATATATATATATATATATATATATATATATATATATGTTAATTTAGATAAACTTATGTGATTCATAACATCATTAGAATAAAGTGACAGCTAATATGAGACAATTCTTCTTCTTCTTCTTCTTCTTCTTCTTCTTCTTCTATTTGCCTTGTCCTTTCAAGGCTTTCCAGGTCACCTTGTCCCTGGTCGCTCTTAGTAAGCTTTCTCTTGTTACACCACGCAACCCCCTTTTCATCCTCCTTTTTAGACCCTTCAAATATGTTATCTACTTCTTTCCTCTGTCTCTTTTACCCTCTATCTGGCTTGTTAGTATCAGGTTCTCCAAGCTCTCCTTCCTTATTGCATATTCCAGGAACTTTAGCTGTCTCTTCTTGATGCTCAATATTAATTTCTTTTTTCGTTTCCATCCTTTCTAAAACATCATCATTGCTCATATGCTCAGTCCATGGTATCCGCATCATCCTTCTGTAGAACCACATTTCAGTTGCTTCAAGTTTTTCCTTCATTGTTGATGATATTGTCAAGCATTCACTGCCATATTGAAGAACTGACACCACATAGCAATCTAGTACACACTTCTTTGTTTTTAGTGAAGGTTGTCTGTCTTTTAATACTTTACTCAGCTTCTGGAACGTGTCCTTCGCCATGCCAATTCGCCTTTGGATCTCTGTGTCGCACTTTCCATCTTCTGTTGGAACAATTCGAGGAGGCGCTAAGATCTTAAACTTTTAAGTTTAATTTTGTCCTTCATGTAATCGATACAAAGTAAACATCACCTTATTTCGTTGAAGTCCTAAATGACGAAACGTCTTTTCCCAATTGTCATAGATTTACTTATTATTTCAATACATAAAAATTACGTGATTTTTTCTCGCATCTATCTATCTATCTATCTATCTATCTATCTATCTATCTATCTATCTATCTATCTATCTACGTCCCAAATCTTACTGAAAAAATGAATGTGTTAGATCATAGTTTCAGTTCTTTAAGCTCAGCTTCATATTAATTGAGGTTGTTTCTAATTTGTATGATCAATACTATTTCAGGAAGATTCCTTTTGTTCAAAATTCGATCCAATTCGCTGATTTAATTTAACAACCTCAAAAGCTACCCACAAAATTTCTATCTTTTATGCTGTGAATCTATTCAGCAATGTTTTACAAAACGAGACTCCGTCAATAATAGGAAACTAATTACGAACAGAGGAAACTTTAAAGGAACAAACCAGCACTTGAAAAATGAGAGGAAGTGATTATACGCTACGAACAAGCCGTTAATAATATTAAAATTATATATACATTTAAGGACAAAACTATTAACCAACACACTTTTGAAAATTTAATTTACTTGAAACTACTTTTCAATTGTTAAATTTACAATATACTCTATTTTAACTGTAATAGATGCTTTTTATTTTACATTTTCACAAAAAAGCAAAGAAACAAAAGAAAAAAACCAAAAAAAACCTGACATTATTGATAGCCTCTCCGTGATATTAATATTTACGTGTATAACCAATATGCTGAATAATATTCTAGAACAGTTTTGTATAGTTTCAAAAAGTTTTTAGAGATGTCTCTTAAGAAATCCCAGCCGATTTTTCTTTGGCAAAACTTCCATGCTCACCTACAGTTTACGATTTTCTGGCAAGGATATTTGTTTTTAGCTCCCACCTTAGATTTTCTATAGGACATAAATCAGGTCTTTTTCCAGGCTATTCAATAACATTTATTTTTGGCATTCTATGAATAGTTCTTCACGTTGGATGAGAGGACGATGAATTATCCTATTTTGCTGACTGCTTCAATTTTTTCTTAGAGAATATTCTCATTTTCTATTCATGATTTCTTCCACTCTCAGAAGATAGCTAGTTCCAGACTCACTGAAAATGCTCATAACATTATACATTTGCTTTCGTTTTTTTTTTATTAAAAGAGACTGCGTTATTTGGATAATATGACTCTCGTTTCTGTCTCCAAAACATAAGCAATAATTCTATGCCCAAAGATTTCTAGTTTTGTTTCTGATGACCGTATGGATAGTCTTTGTTACGGTATTCATTAGCATACTTATTTGGATATGTATCGTCTGCAAAGTTTTTTTTATGGGCTGTGGTGTTACCGTCTGATCCTGTGTAGGTCTGTTTTGATAGACTTTTTTAAAATTTTAATTCCAGGCATATATAAATCATTCATGAGTACCATATGTTTTGTTCTACGATCTTTAGGCACATCTTTCAATAATTTTCTTTCTAATGACTTTGAAATCTTAAAATATATATCCCTTCAACTCTTGTTATGTACATACTTCTCATTTAAAGATTTGACACTTTCATATTTAAACGAATTCATTGTTTTGTGTGCATTAACAATGCTCTTTGGCATATTTGTAGTAAACGCTTTTGTTTCAACATAATCTTATCACAAGTGTCAGCTTAAAATTTAAGACATTTTATATATTGTAAGATAAATAATTCACAAGTTTAGAACATTAATAATTTAAAGCAGAATAACACCAATATGGTATTTCTTTGTATAAGTGAAATATGAATTCTAAGTGTGGAGAGAAATATTGTTTTTTTTTAAATGATTATAATAATGTATACACAAATAGACATATGCTCTATGTAATAAACAATTGGGATATCATGTCGATTTAGACAATAGAAAACTAGGAAACACCTAAAAATCAAAATAGAAAAGCCAGAATCACATCCGGGAGTGAATTCCCAAATGATCTCCACAAACGAAATAAAATACGGAGCAGGTGCGACCGTCGTCAGAGAGAAATGAGTGAAGAATAATTAACAATTCCCACGAAAAACGTCAGGCGATCGTATTATTATTGTTTATCTTTCTCTCTCACATTTCACCTCTCAACTCCTTTGTTTTTATCATTCACCCTGAGCGATAACTTCAAGAAAATCCGACCCAACAATAAACGCTCATATTTACATACTTACATACGTTCCTGTCTACGTACACATAAATTCAAACACACAAGGACTACTACGAACTCTTGATACCCTTAACTTCTTAAGACTGTTTCTCAATGAACATTAACTTTTACCAATTCATGTTATTTTTCTATTAATGAATTTCTATTTAAACAAAAAAAAACTATACCTTTAACCTTCCACAAATCCACACATTCTAATCTCCAACCTTCTGATGATGGCTGTAAGTTGTAAGGAGTTCCGTTATGTATGACACATGGCCAATTTAATAAATATTAATCATCTCCTTACTAATTCAATACGACCCAGTATTTCTTACCATTAAACCGATAGTTTGAAGGGGTAGAAGTAACTGTTTCGTACATTCTGAACGGTATTAACTCATAATTGATTGCTATACACATGAGTTGAGTTCAAACCTAGTACCTTGATTTTTAATTCCGATTGTAATCCATTACGCCACACCACACGTCCTAAAATAAGGAAATTACTATTTCTAAAAAGAGTAGTTTGTTTAACAATGCTGTGTAAAAGAAGTCCTTGATCTTTTAAAAAGCACTTAGGAAATATTTTTTAAAAGCATTTGGATTCATAAAGCGTGTCAATAAATTCGTCGTCAACTCTCTCTATCTTTGTATATACATGCATAATAATGACTGGCTACTCGTATCCGAGAATGCCCGTCTACCAAGACGGCTAGCTAACCACCGTTGCAGACGCTTGATCAGGCACGTTTGTGTTTCTTCAACACCCAGAGAACTGTGGTTATACTGCAACTATGTTGAGCAGTTCTAGTTAGAGTATCTGGAAGGAAAACATTATCTGTCGTGATCAACAGAGTGAACAAGGTCAGTACACTCAATTTCTTGGTCATGATGAATTGCGACTTCATGTTGTCACACGCAAAGGGTCTTATCAAACCAATTTTACTCACAACGCTTGGGTTAAGCTGTAGTATAGTTTTCAGACTCTTTCAAAATCACTTTTGTGACGAATCGATGATAGTGAGATTCGAATCCAGATACATGGTCAGAAAGTTAAATTTTGAACCAAAAGAAGCGCCAATTTCAACAATTATTTATTTTATACGTATATATTGTTGTTTTTTGGGCTTACAGGGAAGTTTTAAATATTTTATTACATTTAAGACATCATTACTCTGATTTACTATTTATGATTCAGTATTATACCGTGCTTGTTTTTCAAATTGTACTAATCAGATGAACAGATTGGAATTCGAAAAGAACTACTGGATTTGGACTTAAACATCAAGTTCAACCACATTTTTATGTGAAAATAAAAACAGGACACCAGCGAAAGCAGCCTTAAAATATAAAGTAATGCCACTAAGTTTTAACAATATTGAAAAATAAGCACAGAATATACAACAAAGAAATTACTATGCAACATGTATGACTTTCAGACAAACAAAAATTTCAGAGAAAAAGAAGCTTGAGGATTAAAACAAAAAAAGGGAAGACAGAGTACACCGGCTCTGTACATGATAAAGCGCTTATATATCTCTCCCTTGCTATCCAGGAAATCAATGAAGGTTAAAAAATGGATGATCTTTGCAAAGAAGTAAAACCGAACAACGATTAGAGATATAACATAATGTATAGAAAATGACTGGTGTTAAAGTTAAATTTGAGGAAAATCAGACAGGCATTAGACTAACGAAACCCAAACTGTTTTTATGCATAACATAAATATACATGTAAATAACAGTCGCTCAGGACAATACTATTTTAAACAAGAAAATACTAAAATAGATAACGGCAAAGAGGAAACATTAAGAAAATAATGGAAAATACAACAGAAAAATTAAAAAAATAAATAACAGGAAAATCCAACAATATAAATTTAAGTAACAGAAAAAAATACAAAGATGCAATCTTACATCATATGAGAAAGATAATAAAAATACAAATTTAAGTAACAAAAAATATAAAAACAAAATATCACAAAAATATAAAAACAAATAACAAATTTCACATAAAAAAACAAGAAAATAAATATATACTAACAGAAAATACACTACAGAATAATAAATTATGAATAACAGGAAAATACAAAAGAAAATTACAAACAAAAATAACTGGAAAAATAAATAAAGAAAACACGAACCTAGAAGAAAAAAAATTAACCAGAAAAATACACACTAAAAAAAAAAAAACTGTACAATTAAAACAAAAACAATTAATGAGGAAAATACAAATTTTAATAAAGGGAAGAATCAATCAGAAAAATACACACTTAAAAAACTGTACAATTACAACAGGAGCGATAAATGGGGAAAATACAAATTTAAATAAAGGGAGTAATCAATCAGAAAAATGCACACTTGAATAGCTTTAAAATTACAAGAAAATACAAAATTAATAACTAGAAAAATAGAAGTATATTATAAACTTAAATAACTAGAAAATAAATCAATAAAATACCAACTGAAAACATTCATTTTTTAGAAAAATACAACATTAATTAACTATAAAAAGACAACAGGATAATTCAAACTTAAACAACTGGAAAAAGACAACGGAAAAACAAATTTAAATATCAGCAAATCAACGGAAAAACACAAATTTAAGAACAGAAAATGAGCACAGAAAATAGAAATTTATATAACAGGAAAGCTACAACAGTATAAAATTAAATAGCTGGAAAATACGACTGGAAAATACAAACTTATATAAATGGAAAAAATCAATAAGAAAAATGAAAATTTAAATAGCAGGAAAATATAACAGGGAATAAAACAAAAATAATTGAAAAATACAAAGTGAATTACAAATTAAATAACAGAAAAAAAAACAACAAGAATATAAAAAATTAAGAAATTAATAATGAGAAAATACAACAGCAAAATACAAAATTAAATAACAGAAAGGATACAACAAGGAATTTCAAAATTAAATAACAAGAAAAATACAGCATTACAATCCTTGAACCGGTTGCGTTATAGTGGCTTTATTGCCTTACTTGAATGAACCGATTTAAAATTTGAAACTCATAACATTAGAATAGAAATTTAAATAAACGCATTATTAAGCTACATGCTTTTTAGCCAATTTGGTTTTCCTTTCTTCCAGTTATATATTGGAGTTTTTTGCACGTTGTAAAATTAAGTAAAGAATCCTGAACTAGAGAGACTTGATAGCGTATTCAATAAAATTCTCGTGTGCACCATTATTTTTACGCGTACCCGGATTTGAGGAGATAAACTGCATTTGAGAAAATGAACCAGTCTTATCAGGTTGGTAATAGTTTTCTTGGAAGGACAATAGAATGCAATGCCTTTTGTGGATTAAGATTCAAATAACTACAATCTAAAACGAGGAAACATTATTGTAAAATAAAATAAAAACCAAACAAAACCGCAAAAATAAAGTATGTTTCAATAAATAAATTACAAAAATAGATAAGAATGCGGTTTTTAGCACTATATGTAAACAAGCGCACAGAAGAGACATTTATAGCAGTTAAAGTTTTTTGTATTTGAAGTTAACATAAGAACATTAATAGATTGTCTGCTGTGGTATTGCGTTTTGTTGTTTCTCAGAACGGGTCAAACAAACAAAACAAAAACAAATGGCAAACACACCTGCTCCCAATTTGATACTCTTAAACCGTTTCATGAGTTTTATGAAACAGTGATTTTCTAAATGTGGTGATAAAAAGACACTAGAAAAAATAAAAAGAACAAAAAACTAAACGAATTCTAAATATCAGATATCTATATATAAAAAGGCAATCTGTAAACCTGTGTATGTCTGTTTCCTACATTTTTTAAGCTAAGCCATTCAAAATTTCTAGAGACACATATCTGCGTCGTTATCGGTGTCTTGCAGTCTTTGGCCGAGATAGAATATTCCCTGTGCATTTGGAACCCTGGCGCAGTTTGCAGCGAAATTCATAATCTTGTCAAATAGCTGAATATTTGATGCTTCGCTAGGGCTACCAAGGGTGTTTTATATTGTGACGCCGACACTAGATTAGTTGCTTCCAGGTCCCATCCTGTTATTTAACCCATAACTGGAGGGAAGTGACGGATTAATACTTTTTCCAAGGATACCAGTGCTGAAATGAATGCAGGGTACTCAACGGGAATTCGAAATCGGCTCACCGATTTCTCTTTCCAAGCCGGTACCCACTGCACCATCACGCACATCCGTCACTGAACGGTTACAGCGCCTGGTATTCTCAAGTGGTCATACATCTAAGTACTGACCAGGCTCAACGTTGCTTAACTCCGGTGATCGACCTAGAACCTGTGTATTCAACGTGATATGCCTTAAGCACATATCTACAGGGAAGCCAGGTCGACACATACTTTTTGAGTTTTAAGTGCACCAATTTTTCCTTTCGCACTTTTTGGCCAATGAACAGGATTGTTTATATTTTCTCCGTAAAACATTTAAGATCTAAGATGGTTGCTGGATTACGTCACAGAAATCAAATCTAACGTGTCAAACGTGACTAAAATATTTTTTATTAAAAAAAAGCCTTTATATTTCATTTTTATTCCTACGTTTTACGTCAGAGAAATCAAATCACACGTGTCAAACGTTATAAAAATATTTTATTAAAAAAAAGCCTTTATATTTAATTTTTATTCCGATGTTTTAAAAATTAATTTGGTCGACAAAAAAATGTGAAATATTTTTTTTAAATGTGTTTTTCAAACAAAAACAAAATGTGTAAAATAAAAAGTGGCATCTTCTCCTACTAATAAAATGTATTGAATTGCACGTGCAACGTCGGGCTATGATACTAGTATTTTCTAAATACAACACAGATTAAGACACTGTTCAGAAAACATATAAGAACAAAGCAAATTACTATCTTATATTTAACCGAAGCAAATAAATAGTAATCACTAAACTGTTCATAGAAAGTTTTCTTAAAAGAATCCTCTAATACAGTGGTTAGCACATCCGGCCCTCGAGTGAATCTTCTCCGGCCCGCTACCTTACTCTGGACACAATATAAATATAGGTAAAGCAAAGCAGTTATAGTCTGAATATATTGCGTCGAAATTTAAAAAAAAATATTTCTTTTTACCTGGAGAACGTGTTTTACTTTTATTTTTTTATTGGTAGGTATAGCCAAAATTAGCGTACGGCCTCACTTTCATATTTTCTATAAAATTGCTTTCGTGAGCGGGCACTTTTACATGAATATGAAATAGTGTTTTCAACCGATTCTAATGAAATTTTTCTTCATTATTGATTTATGAAACATTTATTTTTAAGATGTAATATTTTTTAACAAAATTCCCATGAGATATTAAATTATATTGAATCCTTGCTTTCTTCAAACACATAGAAAATTTATTCACGTATTTAATAACATGGTTCTTCCCCATGGCACTGGAGCCATAGCTGCTTGGCTTTCTTCCATGGTTCTACATAGCTTTTTGGTCCTCACTCTTGAAAAGATTGCCGATCCCTATTCTAATACCAAAAAAATTGCAAAAATTCAAACATCTGCAAAGTGTTTTAACAGAGAACAAAAAATGTGACACAGAAATCCGAAGGCGCAGGAAAGATCAATACATAAAAAAACAAAACAAAAATAACATTTTGGTAAAAGCAAATAAAATAGTTTGTTTAAATTTTTGAGAAATAGTCATTGTAATTATTTACCCTATTTACATTGTTCGAACTGTTATCCTAATCTTTGTTGCCGTATTTCGGCCCTTGTACACTCTGACTTTAATCAGATATTTGAAATTTCGTTCACCGTGGTAGGTTGTTCTAGTTCCATCAGTCATACCTCTTCCAGATATGTGTGTATCATTTATCTCCTTTTAACTCAACTCACTAAGTTTGTTTTTCAGCTCTGCTCTTGCCAAAAATTAAACTCACAACTCTTTAGATGTAACCGACGCTTTTACCCACTGGGCCATTTCTTTTGTAAATAGGGTACATAAAATAATTAGTGCTGAACAGCAATGTAATATCAGTTTTTCTATATGACAGAGGGTGCTGAACAATCTCTTCACAGCTGAAAAGCAAACATGAAGCAAGAGAAATATGGTTCTGGAGAAGGATGCTGAGAATGCAATGGACTGAGTATATGAGTAATTAGAAAGGTTTAAAGAGAAGAGAAAAAGACTTATAACTAAAGAAAGAGTAGAAATCTGTTTTTACGTTATAGGTCATGGAGAATTTAATACACACTGGATATACTTAATCCAAGAGAAACAAGAGGAAACAGTGAATAACTAACGTAACTGTCCTTGTGCAAACCTAAGGTAGAATAGAGAATAGGGAATATGGCGTAATGACACTGTTGTGGGACCTCCCCTTTTTCTATTAAATGGGCTCAACTTGAGTATACATATACTCCTGCCATAATGAGAACAGTAAGAGTACTGGAACTTATCAATAAGTTACCGAGAGATACCGAATTTACACAGAGAATACCGTGTCAGTAGTGATAGTAGCTCTGAGATCCACTCAGCCAGAATAGTATTACACGGATATACAAATTCCAGCACGGCTTCATTTCAAAGGATTGTATATACATATTTCTTACTAATCGTATTCCTGGATTAGTAACCTACGTTCCAGTTTTTATCTTTACGTTTAATATAACCTATTTTTCTATCTCAAATACCTTTTTTATTGTTCATTATTTTGTGTGGTTCCTCATCCAGAATCCACAACAGAGAAAAACGAATGAGAGCTACAAAGGATAAAAAGTTGTGAAGAGTCATGATCGAACACAACCTGAAGGTAGACGGTACATCAAAAAATAAAACATTAAAATCATTTTTATAAATGTTTTGTATGCTGACTTTTGACTTCGTTGAAGAAGAGTAAAAAACAATGGTCAAAATGTATCTTCATAAAATACAAACTTGAGACATTCTTTGTCTACATTTATTCAAGACGTAGGAGAACAAATAACATCTTCTTTTTTTTTACTGATGCCATATCCATTTACGTTAGGCATTTTAACTCAGTTTTCGTCTATTCGATTTTCATTCCGTATGTCCAGTGAGTGTCAAATTCTCTAAGCCATCTTTCGTTATTATGAGCACCTCAAAGTTCAATTGTCTCTATCTTATTCTAAATTGCTTACTACTACATCACGTTTAAACACTATTCCTGAACGATACTGAAGTGAAGCAACGCCGAACCTTGTCAGTACCTATATGGGTGGCCGCTTAGGAAAGCCTAGTGTTTTTTGTTTGGACGTGAAGGTGGTGTAATGCATCATGGAATAGAATTGTTAATTAGAAAGCCAAGTTCCAAATGCATTTGGATTTGTTATATTAACGTATATGTAAATAACATTAGGAATGTTATGAATCGACCTGTACTAACCTCAGCTATGAAATAATTAGCAAGCCTTATATCACTAGACAATTATTATTTAAAATAATTATTATTCTCTGAGAAAATGTCCTGCTTTTAAATAACATGAAAAGGGGCCATAATCCGTAGAAAACGGATCAATAAATTATTTTAAGTATGCGTGATTTTTTGGTTCGTTTTCCTGACAATTTTCTTGTTACTGGAATGATCGAAGACTGGGATTCAAAGGATTCGTCTAAAGAACCAAATATTTGTCGTTTGCTCTTCTCTTCATCTGTGAGAGAACATTCACTGTCATCTGTTCAGCCCACTTTGTGTCTAACGACATTTTCCTGTTTACTTGATCCGTTTGAAGGTATGTTTAACTATCCCAAATGGACCTTTGGATTTCAGTCTCATATTTTCAATTTTCTATTAAAATAATTCCCGTCTAATGGCATTTCAGTAGTCCTTTGGTTTTGTCATCTCGAATTTGTAGCTAGCATCTTCATCAGTACGTTTTACTGACGATGATTTTCTTCTTATAAGTTATGGTTATTTATTTATTTTCTTTACAGCTTTCCATTTCTACCTGTGTATAAGTTCTTTCGGTTTGTCGGCTGTCTGACATCAACACGTTCCAGCTGCATATTTTGTTGTTAATCTCCAATTTGTAATTCGCGTCTTTTCCTGTTTCTCTTTCTGTAAACCATGCTTTTTTTGCTTTCTTATAACTGAGACTTACTTTGTGTTTACTGCTTTCCTATCCTACCTTATGTAGGAGTCCCTATATTTCACCTTTTATGTATTTACTCAACAGAGTACTATTTGGTTATCTTATGCTGATAACATTTTCACAACTAATAGTAAATCCGGGTTTTAGTCTTTTTCTTTCTTAGGATTATCGGACTGTATCGATTTAAAATTGAAAATACTCTTCCGAAAAAAAACATCGATCACTAAAATTCTTCATCTCAGCTATTAGCGTAGGATTGTTAAAAAATCACAGAATTTTTAAGTCAAAATATAAAAGATACGAATTCAGATATTATAATTATACTAGATAAATTATCGTCAAAACGCTTTTATATTTTCCGTAAATAACTCGACTATATTCTGTAAAAAATGGTTTAATTTCTATTTTTGTCTTCAGAAATTTAATTCAACCAACTTTTCAGTGTTAGCCGCTTGTGGTAAGTCAACCGGGATTCAGTCCATTTTTCAGTCTGTTTTCTGTAATTTTTGGAATGTATTCATTTATTTTTTTTTCCTTTTTTTGATCGTCTTTGATTTTTTTTGTCACTTAGTTTGTGTAAATTATTTAGCAATTCAAGGTTATTTTTGACTTAAGATAAATAGTATCACGGTTCAATTATTTCCATTAGTTTTTGTCTTGGAGAAGAGTTAAATTTCAGTCTTCGAGACATTGAATTCGTAACGGTTGGCCAGCGAACGCATGCTGCTTAACTCGATTATATTCTGTAAAAATGGTTTAATTTTTATTTTTGTCTTCAGAAATTTAATTAAATCAACTTTTCAGTGTTAGCTGCTTGTGGTAAGTCAACCGGGATTCAGTCCATTTTTCAGTCTGCTTTTCTGTAATTTTTTGAACTTTTTTTTTTCGTTTTTTGTTTGTTTTTGATTTTTTTTGGCACTTAGTTTGTGTAAATTATTTGCAATTCAAGGTTATTTTTGACTTTTACTAAGTTAAAACTTTGTAAACCTCAGTCACTTTTTTTCTTCCTTTTTTTAATTGGAGTAGATAATTCTTACTATCGCCCGGTCTCACACTCCACCCACTTCTTTTGAATCAGTTTAGAGGTGATCGCCTTGTTTCTTGTTTAGGAAGGGGTTCCCGGTTCATCCCCCTTCTCCGGTCTTAGTGTAAGTTCATCTGGAAACTCTTTCCAGTTACGGAGTATGGTGCCAACGTCTTTACATTCTGAGGGTACCGGGTTGGCAGTTTTCTGGTTGCTGCTTCCGACTGGTAGTTAGGAGCCCGAACTCTTGCGTAGCGTCTTGAGAGGCTGCTCTGATCAACAGTTGAATAATACCGGGGTTCTTGTAGTGCCATATCGCGCAGGGACGGGCGTCCTTACATGAACGTTCGGTGGGCAACTCCGAGGGCCCATTATGTTGTAGGCCGCGCCATTCTCCATCCTTCACAAGTTGCAAATGATTGACCGACTGATTCTATTCTAAGACCTCTCCTTAACTGAATCACTATGGAAATAAACAAACATAATAGCAAAACTAAACCAGCTCATTTGAAAACGCCCAAACCTGTCTGCATCTCTTTCACTAACATACGCGGCATCCACACCAACTTCCTCAGCGTAGATTCATTCCTCCATAATAACTCACCTGATATATTAGCCCTATGTGAAACTAATCTAAACCCTTCTATCCCCTCATCTGAGTTCTACGTTCCTGGCTACCTTCCCCTCTTCAGGAAGGACTCCAATGTTCATATGCATGGTGTTGGTGTCTATGTCAGCGAACACCTTCCCTTAGCTAGGGTGTCATCTTTTGAATCCCCAGATCATTCTTTCATGATCTTCCGCCGCTCACTTCTCAGCTCGATTAGCTATCTCTTCTTTCTCTACCGCTCTCCTTCCTCCCCTGACTGTTCGTTACTTGACATCATTTCTGACAATATCGACAAAGCCATTTCTTCCCATCCCTCTGCCCATGTATTCGTGTTTGGTGACTTTAACGCCCACCACACCAAGTGGCTGAAGAACGCTATCACTGACCCTGCTGGTGTCCACACCATAAACTTTTCAATCACCCAATCCCTTACGCAAGTAGTGGACTTCCACACGCGTTTCTCCGACAAACCTAACGGAAGGGACTCACTTATAGAGCTCTGCTTCACTTCCATCCCAGACTCTTGCACTACCAGACAAATCTGCCCACTCGGAAACTCTGATCACACTGTAGTGTCCGTCAATATTTCACTCCACTCCCGCCCGACCCATGAAACCCAGACAAGTAGAATATCTTACTGCTATCAAAGAGCAGACTGGGATTCATTCTGAGACTTCCTCTGTGACATCCCTTGGAACAACGTTTTTAGACTTCCCATCGAAGAATGTGCATCCGAGGTCTCCTCCTGGGTTAAGGCTGGCATCGATGCCTTCATCCCTGCTAGGAAATTCCAGCTTAAATCTCATTCGTCTCCATGGTTCTCACCCGCTTGCTCGGCTGCCATTGCCCACCGGAATCATTTCTTCCGACTCTATCGTAACTACGCGTCGGACCAAAAAAGGCGCCTTTTAACTTCAGCTCGTAATAAGTGTAAAGGGATACTTAACGAAGCTAAGATGTTGTTTGCTACCAGAATGAAGCAACGCATAGCATGCTCTATATTCGGCGCTAAAGACTACTGGCGACTCTGTAAAAGAGTACTTAACAAGAGAAAGTCCACAATACCCGCGCTAATCAACAAATTTGAGGTCCTCACATCCCCAGCAGATAAGGCTGAATGCTTTGCCCGCAAATTCTCGAACAATTCGAGTCTGGACTCATCTGGAGTTATTACACCAGACTTCTCACCTAGAACCGAGGCACAACTGAATGATCCACATTACACCTTCGCTTGTCTCTAAGATAATCTTAAAACTTGACCTTCCCAAAGCGAGCGGTGGTGACGGAATCCCAACCATTGTCTTAAAAAATGTGCCCCTGAACTCTCCTCTGTCCTTTCTAAGCTCTACAACCTCTGCTTATCTGCTTCCTGCTTTCCTGCCTGTCGGAAATCTTCCTCTGTAGTTCCTATATTTAAAAACACTGGAGAACCCAACCTTGCAAATTACCGCCCTGTCAGCCTTCTTCCGATCTTTGGCAAAGTGTTCGAAGCCATTATCAACGCCGAGGTGGTTCAGCATCTCACAGCACACAGGCTCCTCTCGGACTAGCAATATGGTTTCCGCTTCACCAGGTCTACTGCTGATATACTAACGACCATCACCGAGTACATATACCAGGCACTCGACAGGAATGGCGAAGCCCGAACCGTTGCATTGGATATATCTAAGGCGTTCGACAGAGTTTGGCATGCTGGCCTTCTATGTAAACTGCGGAGCTATGGTATAACTGGACATTTGTTTGAACTAATCCAGTCATTCCTCTCTAACCGAATGAAGGTGGTATTAAACGGACATGCCTCCCAGAACTACAATACAAACGCAGGTGTCCCGCAAGACTCCATCTTAGGTCCTACACCTTTCCTGATATACATTAATGATCTCCCTGATTCCATAAGAGCCCATATAGGTTTGTACGCCGATGACACCACAGTTTACTCTCGCCTCCTACAAAAATCTGGTGTAGGCGTCAAAGCTAACCTCGCAGCAGAGATTGAAAAAGACCATATTGGACTGGGGTAAGAAATAGCTAGTAAATTTTAATACTTCTAAAATGAAGCTACTCTCAATTAACCATCATCGTCAGTCTCACCTACCTCCCATTAGCATGGACCAGGCTTGCCTCCCAGAGAGTAAAACACTACGCCTTCTTGATCTCACACTTTCAGCGGACCTCAGATGGAATTACTATATCGAATCCATTGCTAAATCCGCTGCTATGAAAGTCGGTTCTCTGTGTAGAGCCTGGAAGTTCTTTCCGTCTAAATCTATCCTTCACATATATAAATCTACCATCCGCCCGTGTATTGAATACTGCTGCCATATCTGGTCGGGTGCCCCTGCTATTTTCCTCGGGCTTTTCGATAAGGTTCAGAGGAGGGTCTGTAATGTGATAGATACCGACTTGTCAGACCGCCTGCAGTCTCTCTCCCAACGGCTCGACGTGGCTTCCCTGTGTCTCTTCTATAAATACTTTCACGGCTTCTGCTCCGATAAACTTAGATCACTGGTGCCCCCTAAATACGAATTTAACGAGATACTAGATTAGCAACTAGATCTCACCCTTTTACAGTGAAACCGATAAAACGCAACCGGAACTTCTACTCCAACAGTTTCTTTCCTCGCATTTCCCGACTGTAGAATTCTCTTCCACACGATTGCTTCCCCGACGGCTACAATCTCCAGGAGTTTAAATGTAAGGTCAATAGACACCTCCTAACACACTAATCTGCTCCCATTCTATCAAACACTCTTCCCATCTGCCCAACCCTCATCCTCGGTATCCTTACTCATCTGTCACCTTCCTCCTGACATTCCCTATGTCTAACCACTCCTTCTCTTTACCTTCCCCTATATAGCCCCATGCGCAATAGTGGCAGTGGAATGCCTTGCTTGGGGTGAGATGATTTTAAAAAAATGAAAATTAAATTATTTATATTTTTCATCCGGCACCAGATTGTCACAAGCATGCATTTCCAATGACAAAATTGATATAATGTGACCAAATTGTTTCTTTTCGGTACAGGACATAGGTTATCACGGCTCGCCACAACTTCCTATGATTAAGGTACTCCGCAACGATTGGCTTTTCTTTATCATACCTGTTTTTTGTCATCTATTTACACAGGTTTGTTTGTTAGGTTATTCGGTATTTACTCGAGACTCCCTAGAAGGAGTGGTTGTGGCGGTTTTTACCGTGGGACATTCTGATCGCATACGTTCGGGTAAAAATTTCCCGTAGACCCCACGTAGAGCTGGGTCGGGCTCTCGTCTATTTACCCCAGACAAAACTCTTGCCTTTTACCCCAGACGAAAGTCTACCGTTCGTGAAAGACAGAGAGTAAGACAAAGGCAGAACAGGTTTGGTAGGATATGCGCGGCTATCCTCCCAGCCTCTTCATGTCAATAAGTCTTGTGACTATCAGGTTATGCAGTCCCTCTTGCCTCATTATGAGTCATAAAATATTATTGCACACATATTAAACTATGAGATTCTCAGCATCCTTCTGTAGAACCATATTTATGTTGCCTCAAGTTTCTTTTACAGATGTGAAGAGATTGTCCACCATTCACAGGATTGATTGGTTTTCTGCGATTTCTCAACACATTGCTGATTATTTAAAGCCAGATAATTTCTTTAGATTCTAAGAATTCCCTGGAATAATGCTTTAGTGATGCACGTCTTAGTATTTAACTCATAGTTGGGTAAAAAGTGGATGTATACATCTGACAACGTTGTTTTCGCGTAAGTGAAATTAATGAACCCAATGGCTATTTGAACACCGCTCTTCAATTAACAACATTACCATCACATTCAACTTGACCGCACTTGGTGCTTGCGAGCGGTCATTCATCTAGACATGCCACATAAGACGAACGATATTACATATTATTTTAGCATTCATATTTGCAGTAATAATTTGAAAAAAAATGTTATCTTTAATAAAAAATAACAAAAACTGATTTCAAGTCTGGAATGTGTTCTTTTTCTGTTAAATTTAAATTTTCTTAATAAAAACAGAGCCTAATAAAAATAATTTTTCTTTTATTTCATCAGTGAGACTGCGCACTACAAGTGAGCAGATCATTTTGCTGCTGGTAGTATTTGCATGAATGACTAACAGAGTTTTAGCATGTGAAAAGTAATGATAAACAGGAAACTGGATTGGAAAAAGCGATTATTAAAAAAAGTCTAGAAAATATTCGAACAAATAAAAAAAAAGCAGCAGGGAAAGTAGAAATAAACAGAAAACGCCGGAAGAAACATTAGAAAAAAGAAAGAGGAAAAGACAAAAAAGAGAAAGACAGAGAGAAATGAAATAAGCAATCGAGAAAAGGCAAAAGTATTTCCCTTGGGTGTCTGAAACTGGAGCAAAAATTCGCACTTGCTTTGAGATATTTTCTTTGCTGTACGATAAACGTAACTGGTTGTGAAAAAAGTCGAGAGATATTTATAAAACGCCAAATGCATGAAACAGATAGAGACGTAGATGTCAATATGGCGATAGGAAAAAAATACAGGAAAACTCACTAGTACGACTGTGAAGATTGTTTAATAAAAGTGAAGGAAGAAGAAACAAAGGAAAAATTCATAAATACGGACAGACAGAAATACAGTTTATGTCCATATGTGTGTACATATATATATATATATATATATATATATATATATATATATAATAGTAAAATACTTGGTATATAAGTCAGGTAAATTTTGATAAAGACGAATTCAGAAGAACTCATTGTTAAATTTATTTATTTAATTCAACAGAGTATTACAATTTAGAGAAAATTTTAGATATTCTACATTTCATGGGTAATACGTATTTCGCAGCCGGAGAAAAGGTGCTCGTCAGACCCAAAAGATACAACAGTTAAAATTTTGGGTCTGACGAGCAGCTTTTTACCGGCTGCGAAATACGTATTACCCATGAAATTGTCGAATATCTAAAATTTTCACTTATTTATATATATCTATATATTTATGTGTGTGTGTGAATGCGTGTGTGTGTGTACATGCATAAATAGCCCACATAAACACACACTCACACACACACATACATATATATATATAATACGCACATTTCAAATTTTGCAAGAGCGTTGATGCACTTTCGAAAGTGGTAGACAGATTGTTTAATAGATGTAATAGATGAACAAGACAAAAAGATGAATTTATACATGCGAAAGATATATATATACATACCCTACTCTCCCACTGGAGCGAGATGTGACATAAGGTCTAACGTTAAAGCGGTTGCCAAACGTATATATATATATATATATATATATATATATATATATATATATATAGAGAGAGAGAGAGAGAGAGAGAGAGAGAGAGATACGTTTGACAACCACATTAATGCAGTTACAGTGGCAAGTGTGGTTGGGAAAAGCTACGCAAAAGTTTGACGTGATTTTGTGCACAACTAGAAATTTACTATTTTATAATTTGTCTTTAAACGTGATTCAGTCTGCAATAAAAGATAGATAGATAGATAGATAGATAGATAGATAGATAGATAAAATTCTGCAGTTTCTCTTTCTTCTTGGATGTGCAGCTGGTGTAATAGATAACACCTCCGAATGAGAAATCAGATAACTAAGTTCTAATTCTTTTATTTACATTCGAAAATAGGCGCAAATAGTCTTGCAAAATGTATGAATTTGTCTCCTCCTGCAACTTTCTGTCAATTAATAAGACTTGTATTGGAAAAAATTGTTATTCGAAAAAGAATATTAATGCAACATTCACTCGCAAAATAAAGATATTGGATGCTGGTATCTCTGATTTCATTATTTGAAAAAACACTAAAAGAAAACGTAAGCGAGTTAAACTAACAAAGAATCATTCAGTGAGGGAGTGAGTGAGCGAGCGAGCCGAGAAAAGGGTGACTGAGTGTATGAATTAAATTCTTTTTCTTTTGTAAAAAAAAATTAATTAGCTAATTTTTTGTATTGTTTTGAACGACTGTCTTCCTTTTCTTAACGTTATTTAAAGAAAAGTTTCTTCTCCAATTGAGGTTAGAGTTTATTGTTACTTTCCACATATTCGAAAACATACAATAGTTTTCTACTGTACAAAATGAAATATTTAAAGAAATTTAAATTAAAAGGTTTTCTCGTGTTTATAGTATTATTCTATTTACAATAAAACTTGCGATCTAATTCCTAACTTTGTATGATAGAAAAGAGTCAATTGTATTTATTTCGTGTAGTAATATAAAATGTAATGGAAATTTTCTTTAAAAATAAAGGACATTTATTTCACGTTTGTTTTATATTTATATTATAAAAAAAGGATTAAACACAATATAAAGCTAACTATAAATTTTTAATTCTATTTATTACTTGCGCAAATATTCACCGGAGTATATATTTTTCCTATGTACTAAGGACTTACTATTTACAAACCTGACATTATTTCAATAACAAAACTTACATTTAATGAGAGAGAGTGAGAGAGAGAGAGAGAGAGAGAGAGAGAGAGAGAGAGAGAGAGAGAGAGAGTATGTATATATTTTCCTACGTCGATTGCACAACTCGGAGATTCATGCTCTCTGCAATCGTTAGGTGCATATTACAAACTGGCCGTTTAATAGGTTTTAATATAACGACTCTCAGTGTTTTTGGAGTTAAATCTTATAGATTTAGAGAGAGAGAGAGAGAGAGAGAGAGAGAGAAAGAGAGAGAGAGTATGTATATATTTTCCTACGTCGATTGCACAACTCGGAGTTTCATGCTCTCTGCAATCGTTAGGTGCATATTACAAACTGGCCGTTTAATAGGTTTTAATATAACGACTCTCAGTGTTTTTGGAGTTAAATCTTATAAAGTTAGGTTACTGCTTTTTAATAACAAGAGTAAAATTTAAATGACAAACACTACATGGAGATAAAAAAAAAATATATAATTTTTAAAATAAATAATATTAAAATGCAAGAAGCTGAAATGAAAGGGGTGTAATTCATAATTATTAATAGTAATATTTGCAGAGTGATGAAAAAAAGAAAGAAAAAAGAATGAAAGAAGAAAGTAAAAGAGTAATGAAGAAAGAGACAACCGTATAGAGGAATTTGTATCAGTCAGGGTTTAAGAATATAAGTAAGGTTTTTTCTATGACAGTATGGGGTCATTAAATAAACAAAAATTAACAAAAATAACAAAAAAGCGATGTAATAAACATGTTATACTTTATCGGTATTAAAATAAAAGAAACAATTAGATATCACATTATATTGAATCTCATTCCGGATTCTCCCATAGCTGCCTATTTTCTTTGTTAAGATACATTTAAATGAACCATAGTATTTTGACACCAAATATATCTTCAGGTGTGCATTGTGGTGCAGTGGATATTGTCTAGGACCGAGAACTGAACAGCCGTGTTCGAATCCCATCTGATTTCTTTGCATTCACTTACATAGAAATACCCTTTGGAAAGGTATGAATCCATCTCTTCTTTCTCCAGCTATGGGTTAAATAGCAGAACATATTGGGTTTTATAGACTTAGTTAGAACCAGTCTACCGTAGAATGTATAGGTAACGTACTGTTTGATGTCTTCTTTTCTAGCTGCGACCAACGTTCTCCAAATCTGACGTGAAGCCCGTTTTGGGTAGAGATTTTATCGTTTTGTCTATTTCATGTTCTTTATATATATATATATATATATATATATAGTCATCCGCAGACAGATTTGTTTCACTGTATTACAGCTCATCAGTTTGGTTAGACATCCGATTGCTTTTAGCCATGATTGAAACGCGACCAATCGGCGATTCTACCTCTGAGCTATGTGTGCTCGGTAGAAGGGGGCAGACTTTTAGCATATGATATATATCACGCCAGTAGTTAGAGTGTTCTAATTCATTGCTGAATGACCGATGCCATATATATATATATATATATATGTGTGTGTGTGTGTGTGTGTGTGTGTGTGTGTGTGTCAGGAACTAGTAGGTAAAAAATACCAATGTTATACCAAAATAGAAAAAAGTGCTTCATACCACACAGGGTGGCAGTGCTGAATATATCATTTTTATTGTTCCCGAAAAACTGAAACCGGCCGCGACTCGAGTTACATGGACTAGGTGCAATCAGCATTCCACCGGAATACTTGGTTTAACAATGCAAAACTGATGCCAACTCCCCTGTATTTTTACCATCTTACACTTTTCTGGGTATTAAATATTACTGGGTTTTTAACCAATATTCCGGCTACCTGTTTAGAGCCTAGGTGTAGTTGAGCGCTTTTTTAGATATTGTTTATTATTTGCCTACATGACATGCTCTCACACCAGATGCATTAACTATCCCGAGTTTCACTGAGCACATTTAACACCGAAATTAATTCTCTTTCTCATAAAATGTGTTTTTATCCCCTGCACTCTAGGAACATATTTCGCTATTTCAACATCATAGCCAAATTTGGTTATTACACTTGATCAGATTGCACTATGCCAAAACTCATGCGTTTTATTATCTTATGGATGTGAAATGTCTCTGAGTTGTTTAACCAATATGTTGCGCATGATCGAACCCTAATTGGCAGCTCAGATACAATCACTTTCTCACCAGCGCAACGTGTCTTCCTTGTGTCTTTTCTACAAATACTTTAATGGCTTCTGCTCATATTAACTTAGCTCGTACTCCGATACATGAATTTGCTTGAACATCAAGATTAGTAACTAGGTCCCATCCTTTTACTTTGAAACCAATAAATTGTAAACGCAAATTCTTCTCCATCAGTTTCTTCTCTTGCACTCCCCACTGTGGAATTCCCTTCCGTTTACTTGCTTTCCCACAGCTATAATCTTCAAGAATTCAAATGTAAAGTCAATAGTCATCTATTATCTCACTAACTTGCTTCCTCCTCCCTCTCTCTCTCATGCTTTTTCTTCGTCCAGTCCACTCTCAGCAATATTTTCATCCTTCTCTTATCCTATTCCTGACCCCCACCACTGTAACCTGTCACTCTTTCTTATAAATTACCTCCTATGCAATCCCCAACAGTAGCAGTAAAATGCCTTGCTTGGGGTGACATGATTATAAAAAAAATGACCAGAAACTCGAGTCGCGGCTGGGAAAAATTAAAGTTGTTGTAACTTCGTCATCAAGTTATTGTAATCCGTTGGGGCCAGAAATAAAAACACGAAAACGGAATAGTGTTAAGCATACAAAGACAATAATAGTAAAAACATATATCCATGAACATTTATTAGTACGGCTATCAAATTTATGCTGGAAGAGATTCCTTCCTTCCTTCCTTCCTTCCTTGGTCTCTCTCTCTCTCCCTCTATCTATCTCTATTTTACTCTCTGCTTTGTAGAGCAGAACTGCTACTTGTATATAGTTCGGATGAGTTCAATGTTTTGGCATAACAATAGTATACACACACACACACACACATATATATATATATATATATATATATATATATATATCTGTTTTTATTTTGTGTTTTTATTTTTATAATCATATCACCCCAAGCAAGGCATTCCACTGCCACAATAGCGCAGGGGGTTACATAGAGCGATTGGGTATAGGAAATGTTAGGAGAAGGGTGATAGACGAGTTAGGATGTACATAGGGAGAGTGTTAGAGAGAATGGGTGCGAGTTAGTGTGTTAGGAGGTGTCTATTGATCTTACATTTAAACTGCTGGTGGTTGTAGCCATCGGGGATAAAATCATGCCGAATGGAATTCCACAGGCGGGAAGTGCGAGAAAAGAAGCTGTTGGATTAGAAATTGCGGTTACATTTCATCGGTTTCACTGTAAAAGGGTGGGACCTAGATGCCAATCTAGTATCTCGTGCAAATTCACACCTATGGGGCACCAGTGATTTTAAGTTCTTCAGAGCAGAAGCCTGAAAGTATTTATAGAAGAGGTAGAGGGAAGCCACGTCGCTTTTATATATTAGAATATTAAGTTCTCTCTGATTTTTAATGAAAAGTATTGTTTATATAATGTCATTTGTGCAGCGGACATCGACTCGGAATGACAAATCGGATGTGAGCCGAATTCCAGTTGAAGTCCTTGCATTGACTTGCGTAATAATACCTTTTGGAAAAGTATTAATCCGTCTTTTCCCTTAAGTTATGGGTTAAATAACAAGACAGTTTGGGTTCTGTAGATTGGCTGGCAACCAGTCTACAGCAGAAAGCAAAGGCAACCTACTGCGGGATAATCTTCTGCCCAATCAGTCATGTCTCTTTCGAGACATGATCTCTCAAAGCGTGTATCACGTATGACACATGACTGAATGTTTTATTTAAACATTTTATTAAGAAACATGTCCTGTAAAGTACTGTCCCTCGGTAGCCACTACATTTTTCCATCATTCTGAGAGCATTTGAATTTCACATCGGAAAAACAACACGTCTTTTGAAGCTAACCGCAAGTGAATCTATTTAATAGGATATTCATAAAAATGAAAGTGCTACACAGCCAGGCCATGTGCCTTCAAATGGAACGAGTATACTTTCTTATAGATGCATTACTATCTGAAACTACACCCACGTAGCTCTGAGAACGACAGCTGTTGGAAAACAGCGAGAATTTATTCAATGTCCTAATATATATATAATCTTATATGTTTTATATTTTTACATCACACACACACACACACACATACACACACATATATATATATATTGTTAAAAGTTTTGTGCCTGCTCGACTTTTTTTAAACTAATGACTGGATATCCGCTTTCATCTATCTATCTATCTATCTATCTATCTATATATATATATATATATATATATATATATATATATCTGTCACTGTTTTTTCATTTGTAATTGTGTAAACAGTCTTTAACAATATGAACGTTTATTTTATCGTTCTTTTGCGTTGTAAATAAGAATTTCATTTTCTTTAGGAAATTTGAAATATTTCCATTTTTTTTTTTTTGTTTTTTTTTTTTGCTTAAAATATCTGGAGGATAAAGAATAAAAAATGTAGCTAGTGATATTTTAATGTCTTGCGTAAAATTTCCCCCAAGTATTACTTCAAATTGCTTGAATAAATGGCGTGTGATGTTTCCAATAATGTCTTCCCAACAGCTACGCATACGAAGTAAAGACAGATTAGTAAAAATTACTCTGCGCGAAACGTTGTTCTTTTATTTTATTTTCTCCTGTCTTTTTCAGATTTATTTCTGAAATAAAAAACCTCGTGAAAAGTAAAATTATTTAACTTTGAACTTTGTTGCTTAATTGTTTAATTGTGATTATAATTTTAGATGCTAGTTTCAATGCTTATGAGTACGTAATGATCATCCAATTTTAGAAGCATTGTTTCTTCTGTTGTAATCTATTAAACGAGGTTACTTGTATACTTAGATGGACATAATTATGTAATATAATGAATATGCATACACTTGTTTCCCCCTCACATTAATGTGATTGGCTGGTGTCAGCCATAAATACAGACGACGGCAAGGACGCAGAGATGTCTACAGGTCTTTGAATAGAGGTCTAATCCATAGGTCTACAGTTCTACGACTATTCGTCTACGGCTATTGACTATGCCTACGTCTCAAAATACTGCATACGACGTTGACCGTCCATTACGTCTACATAGTATGTTGTCTTACCCGGTTACATTTGCCTAACCGGCTTAGCTACCTCGAATCTCATAAATTTCCGGGGTATATTATTGCCAAACGAAAATAGAATGTTTCTTTTGTTATTATTACTTTGCACAATTTTACAAGGCAACGACGCAAAGATAAAGTAGTCAGAATCACCCGGAATTTTCTTCATTCATTCATTGATGAAACTGCAATATAAGCAATTATTAAATATTTATAAATTAATTGGATTCACATGTCATTGCGAAATATTAACAAAAGAACAGTTCTATTTTCATTTACAATTATTCACTTCACAATAAATACTGAAAAATAGTATGAAATACATCATTTTTAAAAACACTGGGATCGCCTAATAATTATGGCTGGTAGTGTACATGGCATGATTATGACTATATCACTACACCGGTTCTCATACTGTAAGTTGAATATCGAACTTAGTACTAAATCTGTGACTATTTGGTAATACACGTTGGTGTAAGTTTGGAAGTGTGTGATATGTAATGGATAGCGGAGAAATTGGAGTGCTGAATTCGATTTCCAGTAGAGTACATAATATTCACATCCAGGCAAATAACCTTAAGAAATCCATGTCTTCTCATGCAACTCTATAGACTGAATCCTTTTAGCCTTGGGTGGTTACCAGTCTACCACAGAAAAAATTGAACTGACTTCGGAAATCTTCTGCCAATTTAATTATGAATCGAAAAGTGACATAATCTCTCAAGCGATTGCAAGGTTCATTCTCCATAGTTAATAGTAAAAAAAAGACATATCAAGAGTGAAGCAACTGAAATATACTATAAAAAATACAGAATTCAGAAAAAATTTTCATTTTAGAATTAAAATGATTTTGTTTTCATTGATCAAGTTTTTTTTTTATAACGTGATTGACATAGAAACACAGCGGTTTGAAAGATTCTGCCACTCATGGTAGCCATTAAATTTTTTTTTTTAATCATTTCACCCCGAGCAAGGCGGAAATGCCACTGATGTGCAGGGGGTTACATAAATGTAAAAAGATTAATTAGAAAAGAGTGAGAAGTACAAACTAGTTAGAAAGGAACACTATAAAAAGCAGGTGCGATTACAGATACAGAGGTGGAGAGAAAGGGAAGGTTATACAGGGGTGGGGAGAGAGCTAGGGTTCAGTGGTTAGTAGATGAGTATTGACTTTGCATTTAAATTTCTGGAGGTTGTAGCCGTCAGGAGAGCAAGAATACGGGAGCGAGTTCCACAGGTGGGAAGTGCGAGATAAGAAGCTGCAGGCGTAGAATTGTCGTCTGCATTTGGCTAACCTGACTGTGAATGGGTGGGACCCAGTTGCCAGTCTGGTTGCACGAGTAAACACCTGTTGAGGAGGCTTCAGTGACTTAAGCTCGTCCGAGCAGAAGCCATGAAAGTATTTATAGAACAGACAAAGGCAGGCCACATTTCGACGATGGGGAAGTGGCTGCAGTCGAGTCGCCAGATCAGTACCTAAACACATTACAGACTCTCCTTTGGAACTTGTCAAGAACACTGAGGAGAACGGCAGGGGCACCTGACCATAAATGGCAGCAGTACTCCATGCACGGACGGATGGTTATCTCCCTTAACTCTCTTTATTATTTGTTCACCACTGCTGTAGTCTGTTGTTGAACGCACAATTACTTGGGTCGTGACGTACTTTGACTGCTCAAATATTTTTGAAAAATAACGAGATAGAAGTAGAAGACAAGAGACAAAGACAGAAGGTGTTTTCAAATGCAACAAGGTTCACCTCTATTGATGAGGTGTAACCTGTGTCGGTGAACATTCCAAACAGCATATGTCATAGACAGGAGTCAAGAAGAATGCCTATTGCACTGGAACGGAACATTTCTCAACGTGGCATAACCTGCATATTATTCCACATAATATTTCAATAAAACTACTTCAGAGTAATGGGTATCGGCTCGAATTAAGGAATCAGAGATCTAAGTTAATAGTTAATTAAATTCTCTGGCAAACTCTTGAGAAATTATTAATTCAGCTGTTCTCTATCCAACTATGGCTTATAGCTAGACAGATAAAATCATATAGACTTGGGGGCAATCAATCTAGGGAAAACTTGAAATTCTTTACATGTTGTTTTCTTTAAACTTGCTAGAGAAGTTTCTGTAAATTACTTTGGCTTCGAAGGGTTCACTCGATATAAACGGCTTGAGGTATTATTTACTTCTTTATTAATTGAACTTGTCAGCAATGTCATTATATTAAAGAATTTAAGCGTAGCTGATCTTTGACGGTAGGTCATTCTACCTCCCTTTCGCCTGGCTATCGGACGCATGCTCTGTAGTCCCACACTCTCTTTCCCACACACTCTCTCTCTCTCTCTTCGTGTTCAGTCAACTTCACAAGCAGTTTACCCGCCTACAGTATCTGAAATAAGGGTTGAATTGTATTTTGGCATTATTGTCTGTCGGAATTTGTCACTCGAATTCAGTTCAAGATTACTGTGTTGTAAGTTGGCTCGACCACTCTTTTTTATTTTAATTTTTTTTCTTTCCTCTTGCTATTTGAGTAAGGAACTGTAATTTGCTAATTAATTTTACGGTACATTTGTCTTTCAGCATATAGCAGCGGCTTTGTTTAAGCAAAAAAAGTTTTTTTTCTTTTTTCCACGCAGTTAAAAAATGAGTCGGCCATTTTCTGGACTGCCAAAGAGTTGTTTATTTCGTCTATACATGGTCTTTTCTTTAAACTAACTATAGAGGGTTCTGTAAATTAGTTTGGCTTCGAAGGCTTCTATCGACTTAGTTAAAAGTTAGTAATTTTGTTTTTTTAATTGAAGTAGATAGTACCTACTATCGCCCGGTTTTACACTCCACCCACTTCTTTTGAACAGGAGTAGGGTGATCGCCTTGTTATTCTTGTTTAGGAAGGTGTTCCCGGTTTTCTTCGCTACTCCTTCGGTCTTAGTTCAGTCGCAAGCTCTTTGCAGTATTTAAGTATGGTGACACCGTCTCTTCATTCTGAGGGTACCGGGTTGGCAGTTTCCTGGTTGCTGCTTCCGACTGGCAATTAGGAGCCCGAACTCTTGCGTAGCGTCTTGAGAGGCCGCTCTGATCAACAGTCGAATAATAACGGGGTTCCTGTAGTGTCATATTGCGCATGGGCGAGCGTCCCTGCATGAACCTCCGGTGGGCAACCAGGAGGCCACATTATGCTGCAGGCTGCGCCAGTCACCATCCTACACATGCTGCATACAGTGACCGCCTGATGCTAATCTAGATCTCTCACTATAAATAAACCCCTATGAATACAAGCAAGCAAAATAGGAAAACTAAACGAGCTAATCAGAAAACGCCCAATCCTGTCTGCGTCTCCTTCGCAAACATACGCATTATCCGCACTAATTTTATAGCGTAGAATCATTCCTTGAAACTAAGGGAAGTAGCCTTGGTTTTAAGTTCTTCCGAGTCGTTAAATCGTTATTTTTCAGTTGATTAAGGTGCCGCTTGTGCATCTTTTTTGGACCCTGTATTATATATATAAGGCTCCAATTCTCTGCTTTATTGATCCTACCTCCCAGAATGTCATGTTATTTTTATATGACTTCAATTGACTGCTCAAATATTTGTTATTTTTATATGACTTCAATTATACTTTCTCATCTGTAATGCTTCTTAAGTGGCATGATGGTCGTTTTGAACCTTGCCTGTCTTGGTATCAAGCTGTCGAAGACTGATTTAAACATCTTTGAGAACATCAATAAATACCTGCTTAAAGACGTTGATTTATTTTAAAAAAATTTATATAGATTAATCTGTAATATAAATTATAGCTTGTTTTGTGTCTTTACAGTACAATAATAATTTATATTAATTAATAATATAAAATTAACTTTCGAAACTCTATTTTTTACGTATATATGCAAGTACTATTTATTTCAAATACTAAATATACTTTTTCTAATTAATACTTATAATCCATGTATAATATATAACTGCACCAGCATTGTGATGAGCAGGATTTTAAATTACTATTGTTACTTAGTTACCGACGATGGATAATGTATATATCTCTTTTATGAAGGTTTTATAAAGATAATGTGTGATGGTTAATATCTTTATCTAATTTTCATGCTTTCATATCATCTTATGATTTTTTTTTTTTTAAGGACATACATTATATAGACATTGTTTAAATGTTTTGTTTATCCGAGCGCTTCCGGCTATACTTTTGGCCTTTACGACGATTAATTTTGTTTTACATGTAACAGAATGTATCTGGTATTATATATAATGCGGAGTAGTGGTATGTGTTATCTACCGAACATGGTAAGCATGTTGTTAGCGTGTTCGTGGTTGATATTATTGAGTGTTGTATTTTTCTTTTTTATCAATAAAGCCTCTATTATTTTTATTTATTTATTTATTTATTTTTGCATGTGAATAATATATGTTGTTGGCAAGTACGAGGGTCATTCAATAAATAAGGTGAATTTTTCCGTATAAGGCCTTTTAGTACAGAGAGAAGCTTATTATTTGAATTTTTTTCCTTTACTTCTTTTTCAAAGGGATTCATTTTTTTTTTCAGATTGAACAAACCTTTGAGAGTTTTGGAGATTAACCTTGAGTTCAGGCTTTTGTTAGTTCTAGTGACTTGAGCCAAAGAGTTTTGAGTTCAATATCAGGCTACAAAAGGGTTTAACAAATAACTTGAGTTGAGTTAAATATAAATGATTACATGACATCTAGAAGTGGCATCGCGCTTGGAATAAGAATGATATACCTCAGTGATCAAAATAGAAGGATTCAGTTCAAAATTTTGAACACTTGAAGAAGGTCGAAGCGTACAACGGCTGGAACGTCGTAAAGATGGCAATAAAATTGAGGACAACAGTTCGAACAGTGTACATAGTATATAATATCAGTTTTACAGAAGGATGTGGAGGATACTATAGGCGGAATGTGTGAGCAACGACGAGTTTTTAGAGTGGATGGACACGAAAAGGAAACTGATATTTAACGTCAGGGAAAGCAGCTAAAGTTTCTGAGACATGTAGTAAAGAAGGAAGCGTTGGAAAACCTGATGCTCATGGGACGGATAAAGGGAAGGAAAGACAAGAGAAAGCAGCGTGTGATATATTTTTATGGGATTAAGTACATGACTGGCGGAGAGGTGGGACAACAGGAGAAGAGGTGTTAAGAGCTATAAGATATAAGAAGATGTGGAAGACTATGATCGCCTACGCCCAAAAGAAACAAGGTATATAGAAGAAGAAAATATCATTAGATATTGACATTTACAACATCTTGCGCCAGTTTAAATGGCTGAGTGTTTCAGATATATATATATTTTCTAATCATCTTACCCCAAGCAAGGCATTCCACTGCCACTATTGCGCTGGGGCTACATAGGGGAAGGTAAAGAGAAGGAGTGGTTAGACATAGGGAATGTCAGGAGGAAGGTGACAGATGAGTAAGGATAGCGAGGATGAGGGTTGGGCAGATAGGAAGAGTGTTTGATAGAATGGGAGCACGTTAGTGTGTTAGGAGGTTATTTTTATTAAGTTTTGAACCTTTTTAAATCATATTATGCTGGATGTTTGTATGATGTAATGGAGGTACTTTATCTATCTATCTATCTATCTATCTATCTATCTATCTATATATATATATATATTTATACTGTTTAATTACAAACAGAGTATTTACTCAAACACGAGCCTTAGTTAAATATTAAAAATCAGGTCAGAAGTGCAAGAAAAAAAACTGATAAAATAAGAAGAGTCGTTTAAATTTAACATATTTAAACGGTAAAATAGTGGAACCTAGATGCCAGTCTACTTGGCACGCTTAAATTCATACTTTTTTTTTAATCATCTCACCCCAAGCAAGGCATTCCACTGCCACTATTGCGCTTGGGGCTACATAGGGGAAGGTAAAGAGAAGGACTGTTTAGACATAGGGAATGTCATGAGGAAGGTGACAGATGAGTAAGGATAGCGAGGATGAGGGTTGGGCAGATGGGAAGAGTGTTTGATAGAATGGGAGCAGGTTAGTGTGTTAGGAGGTGTCTATTGACCTTACATTTAAACTCCTGGAGATTGTAGCCGTTGGGGAAGCAATTGTGTGGAAGAGAATTCCACAGTCGGGAACTGCGAGGAAAGAAACAGTTGGAGTAGAAGTTGCGGGTGCATTTTATCGGTTTCACTGTAAAAGGGTGGGATCTATTTGATAATCTAGTATCTCTTGCAAATTCGTATTTAGGGGGCACCAGTGATCTAAGTTCATCGGAGTAGAAGATTAATATACAATATAGTTGTACAAAACTCTAAGCATCGTTAAACAGAGAAAAGAATGAGAATTACCTATAACTGTGGATTATACAAACTGTTCAATTTGCAATTATATGAAGGAATTCCGATTTAAAGCTATCTGAAGAGATTCTGGGGCATAACACCTGAAACAAGTTGATAATAATAACAATGATGAAGACATTGTCAGAATGAAAATGATTTAAATAAAAATAGATACATAACCCAAATAAATTCCAAGAGTTCATTTCATAGTTATTCTTATTTGACAAGGAAGATTTGTTATGCCTTCAGTTCATTCATGCTAGTTTGTGATAATATTTTACAATAAGATATCTTTTAAATATTTAGCATCTTCCGAAATTGTGAGAAATCATCGTTAAATTCAAGCAAATCTACATCAGTGCTACTAAAAGCTTCTATTTCTGAGACAACTTCCCTATGGAATTAGATTTTTGTTATCAGTTTTTCTCATTCCTGGGTTTTTTCAGTTGGCTGCGGGTAATTTTTGTCGAAGTAACAAACGGCCTTCTTAAGTATTCTTATACGATTTCCTTAAGTACATCTAGAAAATTTGGCTTAAAACTGATGTCTACTTTCTGTCTGCGTCGTAAGGTGACTTAAAGTAAGATACAGCCATTTCCAGCGGGGTTTATACACACACACATACACGCACGTACAGAGACATATATATATATATATATATATATATATATATATATATGTGTGTGTGTGTGTGTGTGTGTGTGTGTGTGTGTGTGTGTGTGTGTGTGTAGTATTTATAGATATATTACTATTCATAAATATATTACTACTTAAATTTTAAATCCTGAAAAACAGTCGACATATAAAAAATATTCGTCAAGTATAATTCAATATTTTCTGCGTTAAATCATAGATATTCCTGGTGGTGAGAAAGTCATTGATTTTAATACGAAAACTTTCCAGAATTTTAACATAATATATATCAAGTGTTTTTTCAAAAGTCTGTCTCTACATTACGCATTTGGCACCTTGACGTGGTGTAATTGTTATCAAGGTTGTCTCGTTTAAATCAAGATACTTGAGTAATGAGTTCGATCCTCAAGAGTTACCCAATACTTTCGGTTTTCGGCTTTTGGCTTTGTACCAAATCTTAAAAAATATCCTCTATATTGTGAAATCTTAGAAAATAAAATCTATATTGTGAAATCTTAGAAAATAAAATCTGTATTGTGAAATCTTAGAAAATAAAATCTATATTGTGAAATCTTAGAAAATATAATCTATATTGTGAAATCTTAGAAAATATAATCTATATTGTGAAATATTAGAAAATAAAATCTATATTGTGAAATCTTAGAAAATATAATCTATATTGTGCATTGGGTAATAAAAGGATTTAAAATTTATGACGAAATGGTAATTGCTACGGTAAAATTAATTGTTTCATAGCGAAAACATTCGGCATTCGAGAAGTGAAAAAGACCTCCAATCCATATTGGACTGGGGTAAGAAATGGCTAGTAAATTTTAATGCTTCTAAAACGAAGCTACTCTTAATGAACCATCATCGACAATCTCCCCTAAATACGAATTTGAACGAGATACGAGATTAGCAACTTGATCCCACCCTTTTACAGTGAAACCGATAAAATGCAACCGTAACTTCTACTCTAATAGTTTCTTTCCTCGCACTTCCCGACTGTGGAATTCTCTTCCACACGATTGCTTCCCCGACGGCTACAATCTGCAGGAGTTTAAATGTAAGGTCAATAGACACCTCCTAACACACTAACCTGCTCCCATTCTATCAAACACTTTTCCCATCTGCCCAACCCTCATCCTCGCTATCCTTACTCATCTGTCACCTTCCTCATGACATTCCCTATGTCTAAGCAGTCCTTCTCTTTACCTTCCCCTATGTAGCCCCAAGCGCAATAGTGGCAGTGGAATACCTTGCTTGGGGTGAGATGATTAAAAAAAAATGTATGAATTTAAGCGTGCCAATAGACTGGCATCTAGGTTCCACTATTTTACCGTTTAAATATGTTAAATTTAAACAACTCTTCTTATTTTATCAGTTTTTTTCTTGCACTTCTGACCTGATTTTTAATATTTAACTAAGACTCGTGTTTGAGTAAATACTCTGTTTGTAATTAAACAGTATATATATATATATATATATATATATATATATATATATATATATATATAGATAGATAGATAGATAGATATATATAGATATATAAAGTACCTCCATTACATCATACAAACATCCAGCATAATATGATTTAAAAAGGTTCAAAACTTAATAAAACTAACTTTTTCTATCAAATGTTTGTAATAATATTAAGAGGAAAGATCAAAGTAATTTTTATTTATTTTATAGCATTTTTTAATCCCTTTTAACGTATTCGAAATTTTTGCAGAAAATGTTCTTTTGATTTGATTTAGCGTTGCAGAAAATTTGAGAAAATCTTACGACTGTTTACAATCGATTACGTAATTTTTGAGGTAACTCACTTTTTCGGTGACAAATACTTTAATTTAGAAATTCTCGCAAAAATCAAATAATTATCAGATTATAATGAAACTTTCAGCATTCCTTCACAAATGAATAAAATTATTTTGAAACTATTATTTTTTTAAAATATTAATGAAAAATTTTATTTTAACTCTGTTACACACCTTTTACACAAATTTTAATTTCTGTAAATTAATTAGTTAAACGCAGAACTCATCGGGGAATATAAATCATCTATTTTTTTTTATTTGTAAATAAATATGTTCATTTAAGTACGATGTTCCATAGGGGTCAAAAGAAGTTTCTATATGGTTTCTATTTATTTTAGAAGTTTACAAGTATTTTGGATTATTTCCCTTACATATAAAAAGACAGAAACAGCATTTTCAAATCTCTTCAAAACGTTTATAAAATTCAACAGCCTCTTTTATAAGTCATTCCTTAAACATTTAAAGCAAATTTTACATTTTAATTCCTAATTTTCTAATTTTGTTAAAAAAAATAATTGTGAAATTCACATTTTGTAGAGGTCCCTGAAAATAATATGAAAAATAGATATTAAAAATAAAAATTAATAAATGCCATAATATTTCATAAATTATTGAGTTACCTCTGCCGTTATTTTCATTCTGTTATTAAATTGTTATTTTTTTAAAAAGTAAGTTTTATATTATTTTAATTTTTAGTTTTCATGAAACATCTTCAAACATAAGCCTACGAAGCTAAACTAAGTAAAGATTCATCGAATATTGGATAATTGCTGAGAACTGTGTTAAATATTTAATTTTAACAGTTAAAAATAAAAGAAAACGATTTGTATAAGATTTATACCAAATTCGTTTTCCATACTTTTGGCCGGATACTAAGTTATCATTTGTCGGCTGCTCTTAAAGTACTGATAAGACGTTGTGGACAGCTGTGATAACAAGGCTACTGTAATTGCGGAGTGCTTTTTGAAATATTTTTCAAGCAGTAAGAAAGTAATTCTTGTTTCACGTCAACCTAAATTAAGTTTAAATTCGGCAGTTTGAAGAAATAGATTTTTGTAAGAATATTTTATTTTTGTAAGATTTTTAAAATCAAGAATTGGCTTCTGTTTTACAATCGATGAAAAATGGCAAAAATTTTTAAATTTTTAAATTGTTTTCAAAATTTAGAAAATCTTTGATTCCGATCAATATATTTTCGGTTTAAAATAAGTATTTCGCTTATTGAAATTAGTAAATTTAATCTCTTGGCTTTCAATTAAAGCTAATTTTAAAGCTTGAAGATTAATTACTATTCTATTTGAAATTTCAATTAAAATTTAGGTATGGAAAAATGAGTGGAGGTACCTATTACACACACACACACACACACACACACATACACACACACACACACATATATATATATATATATATATATTGTAACTAAGTTGTAGAACTCGTAGATTTTTTAACCTGTTGTTCATGCATTTACTTTTATAAAGCGTGCTTGATACAATGTAGAACGTTATACTGTAATAGTTGTTACAATGGTTTAGCCCTTAATGTCTAAGTGAAAAGCTACACATTCTACAGTACCCCAACAGTAACGATTTATTAAACTGTAGAGACGAATTAGCAGTACTATGCAAATATCGCAAATATTTCTCGCTAAAATTTAAGTAAACAAATAAACATCCCCACGAATCCCCCTACAAAAAATGAAAAAAATACACATAACCAACCCTATTAATAAACAGAAAAAGGCAACAAACCCCATACCATACCAGCAAAAAGTTCAGCTACAGTAAAATTGTAGAAAAAGAAAAGAAAATATCGACACTGTAAAAAACTAAAAAATAAAAAAAATAAAAAAACACATACCCCAATACAAAATAACCAACATTAAAGTAAGAAGCAACCAGCCCAAAAACAAAATAACACCTACCAACCCCTAAACAAAATAACATCACCCACGGCGCCAGCAGCCTACACCCACACAAGATAAATAGGAAAACCTATCCTGAACTTAGCCATCCCACAAACACTTAAACCTAAGGCGTTAAAAAGGTCAACAGAATTCAAATTACAGACCAACCCCACTATCACCTAAAAAAAACAAATCCAACAAAAATAAACGGTCTTTTCAACTAGATAAATTTCATATAAAAAAATCACCCAAAGAAGAAGCAGCCTAGACACATGGCTAGCTTCAAAACGCGAAAATTTTGTGTAGTGATACTCTGAATTTATAAACCAATGTTAACAACTATTACGGTATATATATATATATATATATATATATATATATATATATATATATATATATATATATATATATATATATATATATATATATATATATATATATAGCCTTTGAGATTTGAAAAAGAAATCACACGACCGTCGGTTGAGTGTGAGGGAAAATTTACTCGCCTGAAATTCATTTTACTCGACCGACATCATTTTCTTAAAAGTCGCTTTACGTAAACAGCGTGGATCTATGATGAAAAACAAAAAATGAAATTTTAAATAAAATTTCGAACGTGTTAGAAAAGATATAAAATAAAAAAATACAAAATTTGATTTTTACTCTTAGTAATAACATAAATATTTTGATGATAAAATTTAGGTTTAATTAAGTTTTGGCATTTTGAACATGATCAAATTTTTTGGAAATTGAGTGGAGGTACCTAAGTTTCTTTCTCTGTTTGACTACAAGCTGGGCGAGAGAGATATTTCGGTTCCACTCTGGAAGCATTAATTAAATGAATATTTACACTGACCGGGACGACAAAAGCGAGATAGGAGTTTGTCAATCTAAATACCATTTGTCAGATCTTGCTTTGATGAGTGCAGGATGTCACTGTCTTTTTTTTAAACGCGCATTTCGAAGTAAATCAAGCGCCATGCATAAGACCAAAAAGTTCAATTATGTCATTGTAGGTCATTCTAAATTATTTGTGAATCTGCAATGTTATACTTTTGGGTTGCAAAAGCAATCAGATTTATTTATTCTCTATTTGAAGGGACAGGTTTCATTGCGACATTTTTAATCAACCATGGGTGAGTAAAGTTGTTAATTGACTGAGTCGATCTGGCGAGCGAAATCTCAAAGGCTGCATATATATATATATATATATATATATATATATATATATATATATATTAGTCATCCACATACAAGCCTGTTTTGCTGTATCGCAGCTCATCAGTGCAGCAAGCCACATCCAGTTGCTTCTGGTCAGTATCGAAACCACGACCTACTAAGCCTTAGACGTATGGAATCAGATAAGGGAAATTTTAATGTGTTGCATATAAGCAGTGTATACACCCGCCAGTCACCGAAAGAACTCAATTATTTTCTGAAGAGTCACGCATATATGGCAGAAGTGGGGAGAGCTTAATGAGAGCATAATACGGAAATTAACGAAGATTAACGAAACTGGTTATAAACAACCGGCAATTTGAAATGATTTATTTGAATATTATTTTTGATTGATATTCGCATTTAAGTAGATATTCTGTTTACAATCAAACATTATTATATACTTATTTTTACCGGTCTGATTATTTACGATAAATTTTTGTTCCGAAAATATGTATTATACGGCAGGATTCGAACCTACGACCCCTGTCCACATGGGAAAAGCCACCATGCGATCTGGTGCATCATAGACCTCTAAACGAATTCAACATTTTCGAATTTATCTTTATAACCATCTCTACAATTTGAAATGATTTGTTTTAACATTATTGTCGGTTGTTTATAATCTTCGTTAATTTCCGTAACATGTTTACATTTGTTGACATTATGATACATTTCAGAGCAGAGATGGTTATGACGATGACATCGAATATGTGGATAAGGGTCGCATAATTAGGAGAACGAACTCTTGCGTAGCCACTGGAGAGGCTGCTTTAATCAACAGTTGAATTATGGCGGGGTTTCTTGCAGTGCCATGTCGCGCATGTATTTGTGTCCCTGCAAGTGCCTCCGGTGGGCAACACTGATACCACATTATTCTGCAGCTGCGCCAATTTTTTCTTACACATCTTGCGTTTCACTACCGATTGATACTAGTATTTCAAGCCTCTCATTACCAAAAAAATATCCAATTATGACATCACAAAAATGAAGAATTAAAACTAAACCAGCTAAACAAAAATCATCTAAAACCATTATCATAGCTTTCTCGAACATCCGTGCTGTCCATACAAAGTTTTTCAACGTGGAATCCTTTCGAACTTAGAGTCTTAATAAATCTCTTATTCGTTCTTAGTGTTTTAATAAAGTTTTTTATACTCACGGATTATTTAATTATATAGAGAGAATATTAGGGAATTAAATTCTTTCTGATTATTTAGTAATCCGTCTTGATAGTTAAATTAGATTTAAGAAGAAAATAATTTATTTGAACCAAATATATTTAAAAAGTTGTTAGTGTATGAAAAATTGTACTCAGATTAATACCAAATGTTCAGAAGCGTTTTTTGTCGTTTTTTAAATATATACAATACAGAATTTTAAATAACTCGCTCAAGTGATTTTGACTCTAAAAAGAAAATATAGAGTCGCATTCTCAAAAAGTTTCTTCATTGCTGGTGCGGAGTCCAGAACAAGTTACTTTTTTCGAGATTGAGTTGCTACCTCATTTACAAAATATTTTGGATTCAGCGTGTTCTTCCTCCTTGACTTAGATGACAAAGTGGAAAATAAATTAATTGTGACGCGTTACGTCTTTTAAGAGTTCATATGACTAAGCAGTAAAGTCCGTTGATATCCAATAAATGTGTCATTATGTCATACGATTTTTTCAATACTCTTCACGTTTCTTAATGCATACAAATATACATCGTTATTTCTTTATATATATATATATATACATATATTTATACATATATATATGTATATATATATATATAGATATACATATATATATACATATATGTATATAGATATACATATATATACATATATGAATATACATATATATATACATATATATATACATAAATACATATACATATATATACATATACATATACATATATATACATAAATATATATACATATACATATATATATACATATATATATATACATATATATCTATATACATACAGATATATATATATATATACACATATATATACACATATATATATACATATGAACAGATATATATATACATTTATATATATATACATATATATACATATAAATATATACATATATATATACATATATATATATACATATATATACATATACATATACATATATATACATATACATATCTATATATATATACATATATATACATATATATATATATATCTACTGATATATATATATATATATATATATAGCATAATGATGATCCACGTATATGTATAGGAAAACCTACTAAAAAGTTGTAAGTTTAAAAATATATTTTTTTTGACAGTATTTATTTATTTCTATTATATATATATATATATATATATATATTTGATATTTCATCAGAAAGAAATTATTTTAAAATTTTCGAATATACTCACGCAGAAAGAAAGAAAAATAGTGGATTTTAAAATTAAATACATACAGACTATGGTTAAATAGGGACTTAGGTGTTTTGAATCTTTATAAATATTTCAATAGTTAAACATTTTTAGATACACTTAAATTATTTTTCTTTAAAACAATATTTAAAAGTATTATTAGAGATAGGTTTACGTTTACAAATATTTAAAAAATTCTGTTGCTTTCTACGTCACGTGATGTAAACGTCTCTCGACGAGCGCTCTCTTGGCGAACGCTTCTAGTTTAAATTTTAAATTCATTTGTTTCTGATGAAAGGCCGAGGCCGATCTGAAATATCAAATATATATATATATATATATATAATAATAGAAATAAATAAATACTGTTAAAAAAAAACATTTTTAAACTTGCAACTTTTAGTAGTTTTTCCTATATATATAATATATATATATATATTAAAAAAGGATTAATTCAAATATGTTGAATGGCCATTTCGATATGAAGATCCCTACGGGGGACGACACATCACCTCAGCAACAGAAAAATCCTTTCAGAAACTGGAGAAAAATTAGTCTACTTTTCCTTTTTAAATAGATTGCAAAGAAATTAAAAAATAAATAATACAATAAAATAAAAAGAAAAATAAAGGGAAAGAAAAAGAAAAAGAAAACGAAAAAGAAAAAGAAAAAGATAGAATAAAATCAAATAAATTATATAATAATAATAATAATAATAATAATAATAATAATAATAATAATATCTTTAGGTATATATTATCTAATCTCTACAACGTGGTAATCCTAATAGTAGAAACTGTTTTATCAGGATTTATCCTCATTGGACACAATCCTAACAATATAAAATATACAGATTACACCTTGATGATTGCTGGAAAAGAATAATAACTGTAAAACTTACTAAATAAGCAAAAAAAATATTTAGATGGAATGACAAATCAACAAATTAGAAAAGAAAGACACAAGAAGCGAATTAGTGGTTTCATCATCGAATATGTACGCATATTTAAATAGCTGTTTATACAGTTTAAACATAGGAAAGAAAAATTTGACACCGAAATCCGAACACGCATAGGAAGAGTAAAACGTGCAATCAGAAAATGAAAGCAAAGCATTAAGTAACAAGAACATTGCATTAGAAATAAAGAAAAGAATGTTGAAAAGAGTGTTAATCCTTCTAGGTGGGAATGAATATTGAACAATTATATCACACATGGAGAGATGACATGAGGTAACAAATATATGGTCAAACAGAAGGATGTTTGGAATAACATAAACAGAGAAACGCATTAGGCGACATGGAAGTTTTAATTGAAATATAAAGAAAAGGGTTCTTAGGACGTGTATCTATGTTTTATCGATTATACGAAGGGTGTTTACAAAGTACGCCACAAAATAATTGATAGAAATGTTCAGCAATATCGACATATTTGGAAAATACATTAGAGTAATCATTTATCTCTACTGACAGTAAACCGCCTGCATAGAGAAAAAAAAACAACAAATTCAGTAGATATACAAAAATAGAACGGGGCATAAGACATGGATGTGTCTTTTCACCGCATCTATTCAACTTGGACAGCAAGGCTATTCTGTGAACCATAGAAGTTGCGCTAGGATTCGGCATCAAAGTCCACAATCTGATTAACATACGCAGATAATACAATACTGATATCAGGCACGTAACAAAACTACAAAACCTCCTACAGAAGGTAGCTGAAGAAAGAATACAAATTACGCCAAGAAAACCGAATGCATGGTCATCAGCAAAAATAGCAGCCCAAAATGGCAAATACAGAGAGAGGATATTAAAATCAAGCAGGTACAAAACTTTGAATAAATGTAATATTTTATAACCGAAGCGGAAATTGCGACACAGAGATCCGAAGGCGATTTGGCATTGCGAATGACGCATTCCAGACGCTGAGTAAGTGAGGACTGGATTGCTATGTGATGTCAGTTCTTCAATATGGCAATAAATGCTGACAATTTTATCGAAGATGAAAAAAAAAATCTGGATCAACTGAAGGATGCGGCTGATATCATGGATCGAGCACGTAAGCAATGATGTGGTATTAGAAAGAATAGAAACGAAAAGGAAATTAGTAGTGAAAATCAGGAAAAACCAGCTGAAATTCCTGGCATATGTAATGAGGAAGGAGAGCATGGAGATTCTGATACACACAGGCCAGATAAAGGGAAAGACATATAGGGAAAACAGCATGTAACGTACTTCATGTGATTGAGCAAGTGGATGGCAGATTGGGGTTTGTGTGGTGTAACAGGAGAAAGCGTGCTAAGAACCACTAGGGATAAGGAGACATGAAAGGCCATGATCGCCTACGACCTGAAAGAACAAATCACATAAAAGAAGAAGATACTTATTAGTAGAAGCAGACAATTTTTCTGAAATTTAATAACTTTTCTTTTTGGGATTGATTGTTAAAGGTTCAGTAAAATTCCTCTTTCTCGCCGATCTTCGTTGTTCGGGCGTATATTGTGGGTGCTCGATGTCAAATGTTCCGTAAATGATCTCGATTGATTTTTCCACTTCATCCCGTGTGCCGTTGAAATCCATTTCATGCTGTTTTTTAATTTGATTAATGTATATTTTGAGGGTATATCTTGGGCCCTTTATTATATATACCGTATACCAGTACGGCATATTCTTTTTAAACCTTTTAAAGAAGATTGTATGACCTGGGAGAAATCGTATTTTGGAACTTTTTCTGAGACATCTAATTAGGAAAGAGGGCTTGTAAATTTTGACGCTCACACGAAGTATAACAGTTTTGGTAGTGACCCTTTCCATTTTAAATATTAAAACTAAGAAGACACCAAAAACTCCTGGCATTGGCATTCAGTAGATTTAGAAGAAATGATTACATAAATATAATATTTTATCTTATTATTGTTCTCATATTATTATAGATTCTTTTACCTTAAGAAACAGCGAGCAATATAATGAGCTTAAGGAAAAGCAAAACAGGGAGTAGGTGGGATGTTAAAATAAAAACAAATATTGCTTAGAACTAAATGTTGTGGACAGTCATGATCGCTCACTTCCTAGAGTGACATGGCACCAAGAAGAGGAAGAAGTAGAAAATGTCACGTTGCGATTTCTCGTGAGATTTTATAATATAATGCCAGCTGTGAAGGAAATATGAAAATCAATACAGCTATTGAAATCGCTGTTTATTTGTACTAAATTTATTTGTAGTTAGTTATCAAGTCTAACACAAAATTGCATTACTGAAGCACAAGTGTGGACCAATCTCACTACACAACTCAGTTCTTTTTCTATAACCATTGTCCCTTCAGGATCTAGGCAGACATGTCCTTCCACATCTCCCTAACCTTTGTAGTTTTTAACACTCCTTCTCCTCTTATACCACTCAACCTCCATTTCGCTATCCATCTGCTCTTTAAGTATGTCACGCGTTGCTTCCCCTTGCCTCTTATTTCTTCTGTCTCGTGAGCCCCAGATTCTCCAAGCCCATTTTCCTTATTCAGTCAGTCAGTTAAGTGCCATACGTAAAACACGCTTGGGCGATCATGTCTCGAAAGAGACATGACTGACTGGGCAGAAGATTATCCCGCAGTGGGTTGCCATTGCTTTCTGCGGTAGACTGGTTGCCAGCCAATGCTATAGAACTCAATGCGTGCTATTATTTAACCCATAACTGGAGGGAAGAGACGGATTAATACCTTTCCCAAGGATATTTGCACGTAAGTAAATGCAATGAATTCAACTGGAATTCGAACTCGGGTCCCCGATTTCTTGTTCCGACCTGATATCCACTGCACCCAAAGGCACATCCTCATTTTCCTTATTACATGTCAAAAAAACTTCAACTCTCTTTGCCTGATGTTATGCACAAGGTTCTTATTCATGTCCATCTTCTACAAAACTTCGTAGTTGTCTCCATGTTCTTTCCATGCTGTCTGCAGCATCCTTCTGTAGAACCATATTTCAGTTGCTTCAATTCGTATTTGCAGAGATTGCCAAGCATTCGGTGCCGTATTGAAGGTCAGCTATCACACAACAATTTAGTATGATCTTTGTTTTTAGAGATTTTTTCCTTCTTTTTGATACTCTAATCAGCTATTGTAATGTTTGCTTAGCCATTCCAATTCGCCTTCGGATCTCCGTGCCACAATTGTTGTCCTCTGTTAGAACACTTCCATGTATTTAAATTTCTGTACCTGTTTGATTTTAGCATTCCTAATTAGTAATCGACATTTTAGTCTCCTATTTTACTGATTACCATGCATTCAGTTTTCTTGTAGTTTATACTCAATTAGTCTTCCAAAATGCTGTAGTAACTAGTGATTTATAGGGTTTATATATAAAGAAAACATGGTTTGATTTGTTTTCTACTGCGTATGAGATCATGGCTCACTACACTTTCTATGATTTTATCTCTTAGTAACGTTTGCTATTTCTTTATCGCATCCAATTCCTGTTTTAGCCATCTATTTACACAAGTTTGTTTGGTAGGTTACTCGCGGCTATCCTTTCCACCTGTTGCCTTCAACCAGTCATGTGTCTATCATATGACCTAGGCCCACTTTTCTCATTATAGATCATAAAAAGATTAACTGTACCTTTCTTCTTCTAAGTATAAGTGTCCTTTTTGCTTTAATTTTCCTTAAATACGTCTTATTGCACACATCTTCAAATTATGGGTTTCTTAGCATGCGTCTGTATAACTAAATTTATGTTGCTTCAAGTTTCTTTAATAGATTTGAAAACAAATGTCCAACATTGACTTCCATATAAGATTGATTGATCATTTTTCTATGGTTTATATTTAAAGACTGAGAATATTTTTTGGGTGTACGAAATTTTTAGTGATAATAATTCTTCAATGATACAACTCTTACTAAATAAGTGATAGCTTTGGGAAGAGAAGATGTTGATTCATACCTTTCTTAAGTGTAATAAACCCAAGTGAAATTGAAATTCAGCCCTTCGATTAACCTTCGATTAACCGTTCGATGCTATTATCGTTTACACCCCGCACATCCATCTGGCATTCCCCTGTATAACTCATCAAATTACTGACCAGGCCCAACGATATTTAACTTCGGTGATCGTAGAAGAACAAGAGTTTCAAGCCGTAAAGAGATCATATTTATTTATATAGCAATATATTTGTACTTACGTTCTAATCTAATATCAGTCAGTTATGTGCCATACGTGATACACGCTTTAGCGATCATATCTCGAAAGAGATATGACTGAATGAGCAGAAGATTTTCCTGCAGTAGGTTGATTTTACTTTCTGCGGTAGACAGGTTGAAAACTAAGGTTATAGAACCCAATCTGTACTGTTATTTAACCCATAGATGGAGGGAAGAAACGGATTAATACTGTTGTGGGGTTCTCCCTTTTCCTAAAGATGGAAAATTATAAAAAAACACATTTAATGGAACATAACAGGTTCAGGCGGAGATGTCTTATCAGCCTTATGATTTAGGAACTGCAGATGATTCATACAAATTGAAGTAACCGTAGAAAGCAATGGCAACCTACTGCGGGAAAATCTTCTGCCTAGTCATGTCTCTTTCAAGATATAATCGTCTATAGGACTTAATTGATCTGATCTGAGTTTCAATATATCAACCTGAAAAATTTTTAAAATTGAATTTTATTAAAAATTCATTATATATATATATATATATATATATATATATATATATAATTGGTTATACATTCTTACATACATATAATTGATTATAAGTTGCCTCTTTCAGGTTTAAAGAGATTGCCCAACATTTACATCCATATAGGATTGATTGATTATTTTTATATGCTTTACCAAGTGTCTATTTAAAGCCAGAAAAATAATTTTATATTAGACGAAATATTTTGGCGATGATAATACTACAGTGATACAACTATTTCTATTTAACTGGTAGCATATATTGGTAGGAGAGGTTGTGGTTCATATATTTTATTTAGAGGAATGAGAAAAGATCATAGAATACGAAAAAATAAACAAATAGGATACTTATCTTAATCTAACACGTTTTTAAGTAACTCTTTTTCAGAGACAGAAGAATAGAAATAAGCAAAGAGATAGAATAATGGTATGATTTTCGGTTAGTTCTTATTGGTCATATACATGTATTAAAACAATGGAACATTTTTAATTGTATGTTCATTGTATAATTTGGATAGTAAAATAAATTATAGCGTATGTGTATGTTTGTGTACATACACTTGAGTGTTTAGGTGTAGGTTGGATGGTAATGTTAGTTAATATATGTTATGGTTCTCTGTATTGTAATATAAGTATCACATGTATTAAAAATGGGTAGATTTTAATAAATACTTGAGAAAAATTTTGCAAGTTAAATTGTGTAATAGTTTATGCGTGTTTTTACGTAGAATCGCTTGTCTGCCTAGGTGTATGTTGGACAGTATCGTTAGTAAATACAAATGAATATACTTATGTGTGTAAGAAAAACTTTGTAGATGTCACTCTTATATAGGTCGTTGAAATGTAGCGAGATGTTGAGATGATCTTGTATTTACTTAGATATTTTATATTCATGCATGTGTGTGTATTTCTAAATGTGCGTGTGTGTGTGTATGAATAATGCTTTTGTCATTACTTTGTGGATCACTGAAATGTAGCTAAATGTAGTAAATTTGTTTTAGAATTTTTAATTGGATTAGGATTTATTATTAATTTATTTTTATGTATCAGGTAGACATAAGTTAGATTCATGAAAAGTGGATCTGTAGAAAGATAGTGATGTCATGTAATGTTTTAAGCGAGTGTTTATAGGTGGTAATAATAGTATTAAAATGTATTCAATGTATTTCCTCTTTAAACGGTTATTTTTTTAAAAATTAAGCTGGCATTAGTGAAATCAATGTTATGCTCCTCGTCATTGTGATGTAAAGATGCTTTTGTGTTCGTAGATATTGATTTTCAGATGACGTGATGTATCATCCACTTAACTTTTTTGAACTGTAGACATTTTGAATGATAAATTCCTGCATTTGAAATGGTGCTTGGTATAGTTTCTTGATTATATTATTAAGAGTTTTTGTGGCAGTGGTAACGATCCTAGAATTAAGAATGGCGAATTTGTTTGCGGGTTCAGTTGAAAGATTCTTGGAGGAAAGGATTATGAAGTTTGTGCAATTTTTGTTAGAAGCATTCGTTTTTTTTAAGTTCTTTTTTAGAGATGAGAATGAAATAGTGAGGTTAGTGTAAAGTTTTTAAAGTTTTCTTAATATATTTCTCTTCTTCCACTTATTTAAACTTTACTTTTGGTTAATGCCTTTAATAGTTTTCGGAAATTATTTTACAAGATTACACATATTGCTATTTTACAGCATTATTTCTTGATAAAAGAGTATAGTTCTTACAAATTAGAAATACTTCTTTCTCTTGCTTTTTTCTTCAAATATACCCATGAACTGTCAATGGGTTTCTCAATACTTTGTTTGGGATACTCCAATGTCTTAATTTTGCTGTCATCTAAGTATTTGGTAACAATTTGTGTCGTGTGTTTCGGGTCATTATCATGTTGTAATGTCTAGCCACGCCCAAATCAGCTTTCTTGAACTTTGTTTTCTATTATTTTATGAATAGCAAAATACTGCTCTTTATGCACGATATACTGTACTCTCACTAATTTTCCTGGTCCAGAATAAGCAAAAGATTTCCAAATGAGAGTGTTCGTAGTCTTTCATTGTATAGATGGTATTTATTTGTTTGTGAATTTCATTATATTTTTCTTAATTTACTTTATGCTTTAAGGAAGTATTATCATTTTAAAGTGATAAATATTTAGACATGACACTGACAGTATAGTGCAGTGTTCATATATACGTCTTCTGTCACTCTCTCTTTATATATACATATATATGTAATTATATTTATACGCATATATGTATTTAAATATTATATATATATATATATATATATATATATATATATATACACAATTAATATATAAAATAATAATTATAATATACGAGTGCACCCCTACTGTCATAGATTATGCCAAATATTTCAGATTATATAAATATACATAAAAATGTCTTATTATAATCGAAATTATATATATATATATATATATATATATATACTACCAGACATATTTATTAGCCCCCCCCCCCCCAACAGTTTTTAAAAAGGATAATTTAAGAGGATAATTCTAAATGAAAATGGAATGGTTATTTGTTATTATTAAACTGCAAAATTTTTCAAGGCAAGGAAGTAAAGATGAAATCGTTTGAATCGCCCTAAATTTAATTTTCTTCATTCCTTCATTAATAAAACTGTAATATAGGTAATTATTAAATATTTATAAATTTATTTGATGCACATGTTATTGTGCAGTATTAACAAAAGAAGCATTCTATTTTCATTTACAATAATTCACTTGGCAATAACTACTAAAAATAATATGAAATACATATATATAAAAATATAATGGCTACTCGAAATGTTGTATTTTGAAATGCCATTTTAACATAATATTCACGGTATATATTAGGTAAATTTTGGTATACGTTTGGTATTAATGTGCACTCTTTTATAATAGGTATAATTATGGTATAAATGTGGACTCTTGAATAATTTTTATTTTCAGACAGAAATATTCTTGAAGCTTAGGAGCCCTTAATTATGAACATGATAAAACAAGTCGTTTGCTTTTCATTCATATGTTCAAACTTGGGCCAATATCAACAGATCATTGGGAGATGGGTTCACAAGTCATTAGACAGTATGAAGTAGTTCCAAAAATGTCGTACAGTTCAGGGGAGCCTAGAAAAAGAAGAAGGTAGAGGACAGTCATGTAAACTTGACAATGAACAATTGCAAGCAGTTGTTGAGAAAAGCTCAAGTCATTGTGTCAGAAAAAAATCTCATAAGCTTCCTGTCATCACTGCAACAGTCTATTTGCAGAATGATAGCAAGGTGAAAAAAGCTCCATAAATGATTCTGCATGATCTTAAGAAAACATCGTTGGCGTTTTGAGGTTTGCTCTTTTTGTGTAGCACCAATGATCTCTTTCTTGACTGAATAGTCACTTATATTGAAAAGTGGATCCTTTATAATACATTGTTCGCGATGAGTCTCCTAAACATTTCCCAAATCCAAACTTGCATCTACAAAAGATTATTTTGACTGTCTGGGGGTCTCCATTTGGTGTTATTCACTACAGATATCTGGAAGTTAACAAAAGCATTGATACATAGCTTACCTGCAATCAACATGATAAAATACATCCACACATGCAAAAATGAGAACTGCATTGGTGAATCGACGGCCAAATGTTGAAAAAGTTATAGATTTGGTATACGAGCGTTTACCACATCCTACATATTCTCTTGATTTTTCACCAACTGATTATCACTTCTCTTAAAACATAAACACATTTTAAATGGTATAAGTTATCGCTCCAAATCAGAGGTTGAAACAGCTTTTCAAAAAACCTTAAATTGCATCGCTGTTGTCTCTAATGAACTGAAAAGAAAGTTTTCAATATGAAAATATAACATTGAATAGTATTTATTATTAATTATTATTAATTATTACGTTAGAAAATCTGAGAACTACAAATTGCTACTAAATTGGACATTTTGTTTCGACATTATTGTTCTTACGATGTCGAAACAAAATGTACAATTTTGTAGTAGTTTGTAGTTCTCCCATGTTCTAACGTAATAATAATAAATAATATTTATATATATATATATATATATATATATATATATATATATATATATATATATTCAGATAAAACTTAGTGAGAAATAACCATTTTCAACATGTCATTTTAATGCATGCATTCTTCGAACCCATATAAACAGAAACCACTCTGTAAATTGGTTTGCATTGACCTATCTATTGGTTCAGTTTTAATATTTTAACGATGTTACTATGATCTTCTTACCCACATTATCTCGGATTTTAACCTGTCCTTTCTGGATTTTTACCGCCATATATATATATATATATATATATATATATATATATATATATATATATATAATAGGGAGAGGATAAACAATGCAGTCAAAGACGACAAGCCTTCGTCAAGGCAATAGCGACATCACCTCTGCGATTAGCAAGCGATGGTTATTAAAATGAGAACAACTGCAAGAAACTAGACCTGTCTCAAGAATGAAAATGCAAAGAATGATTTTGACCTAGCTCAAAATAAAATACACGCTTACAATGGACCCCGAAAGGTGTAAAAATAGTAGTAATATAGGAAAATAACAGAAAATTTATCCTGTAACGGATCAAACCAAAAATGTAATCGGATCGTGCCAGTCATAAGGCTAGTGAATCTTGAAAGTTTCATCCGAATACATCCATCGATCTTTTCATAAAATCTAGTGACTTTTTTATTTTCTATTATTTTAATGATTTTAATTAGAGCTGGCAAAAATAAAGTTTTCCTGTAAGATAATTTATTTGATCACATGTGAAAAGTCAATTAGTCCTAGGTTTTACAATCTATTAGTTATTAACTTACATATATCTGATAATTAGTTTTTTTAGAAAAAAGTAATAATTAAACAGATATTAAAGTAATTAAATAAATATTTAATTTTTTATCATTTAAATAAATAACGTCTATTGAACGAATATTAAATAACGTCTATTGAACAAGTGTAGAGGCTCATCCCTTGTTCCCTGTTTAGGATGTGGTCTCCGGCTTTCTCTTTTCCAACCTTTTCACTCTTTTCTTTTTTCTTTTTTTCAATTGGAGTAGATAGACTAAACTATCGCCGGGTTTGATACTCCACCCAGATCTATTGAACTGGTGTACAGGCTCATCCCTTGTTTCCTTGTTTAGGAAGTGGTTTCCTGTTTTCTAATTTCCATCTTTTCACTCTTACGTAGCCCCCTGCACATCAGTGGCGTTACCGCCTTGCTCGGGGTGATATGATTTTAAAAAAAATATTAGAATTATGACATTAAACATTGAATTAATATATAATAACAATATAACAGACATTTATGGATATTAAAATTTTGAATAAATAAGTAGCATTTAATATCTTTTTAAAAATTAGGACTTTTATACAAATTAGAATAAAAAGAATAAAAAGATTCCAAATGATGTCCAAAAGATGGAAAAAATAGTGTCTAGCAACGGACAATACTTTCAGTAACATGTTTCTTACTCATAATTTGTAAATAAAATATTACATTTGCTTAAACATCAGCGAAAACGTATTCAGTATCACATTATATATATATATATATATATATATATATATATATATATATATATATATATATATATAATATTGAATGAGTAAATTAAATGTAAATTATGTTCACTACAATAAGTCAACATTGCCTGATGACAATGTAAAATCTAGAAATAGAAATTTTTGTGTTACAATGTAAATTAAATTAATTTTGGATAAAAAACAAATTCAATTCTACTTATATTATAGTTTACGATATATATTGTATTGAGCAAATTTTTTTTAAAAATAAGTAAATGCCGAAGAACTCAGAATTCTAAAATATATGTTTTATTTTCGTGTTGCAATGTAAATCAAATTAATTCTTGATAAAAAAATTAATTATACTTATATTATGCTATAGGATATATGTTGTATTGAGCACTTTATTTTTAAAATAAGTAAATGCCGGAGAACTCAGAATTTTAAAACAGTTGTTTTTTTTTAATCACTATATATATATATATATATATATATATATATGTGTGTGTGTGTGTGTGTGTGTATAGGCATGAAAGCAATATTGAAAAAACATAATGTATCTATTGTAGCATTCAAAGGAATATTTTTATTACATGTAAATCTCTTGAACACTTTGCATACTTAGCAACGAAGGTAGGCGAATATAAGTTGGCACCGACTTTTCTTCTGCGTAGCGTCGTGTCTTCCTCTACGTTCATTTCTGCTCGGTTGGCGTTTCAGTGTTGAATGATTGTTTGCAAAGCGTCTCAATTCCAACGCTCGAATTTTAGTCACATACACATAGTGAAGCTGTAAAATGTGTGGGTTATCAACATAGCAAATACGCACACCACATTTTGCATTTGAACGGATATGTTGTATTGATCAATTTTTCATTTCCATTAAGTGTTCCCGAGGGTATATTGCAGAAAACTGAGAGAAACGAAGAGTAGTGACGAGCAGGAAGAAGAGAAGAAGAATCGTGTATCAATCTTATTTTAATTTTTCACTCTTTTAACAATAAATCCATTTTTCTAAAGGCCGCCATCTTAGCATATTGACTAAACAGGAATGTAAAGAAATGAATGATATGCCTATGAAACTGTAGAAAATTGAATGTAGTTACTGATAAAGAAAGTAAATTATGTATTACGTAAAAATTAATTCATTTTCCGTAACATATTGATATTGTATAGGTTATGCGCAAAGAAGGTAAAAATATCAAATATTTGTCCATTTAAAATATAATGAAAATCTGTATGACGTCGATATGCAAAGCTTAGTACTTTCAGCGTTCAATATGGAAGGGAGTCTACGAGTCGAGTAGAGAGAAGTGTAGAGATGATATTTCTTTGACCTTCTCTTTTTACTTGTTTGCTAAAGATACACTACCTCAAACGCAGGCAGGTACATAAGATTGTTTCTAAGAAAGAAAAAAAAGATTGCTTTGGTGGGGAAAAACGGTTGATTGCTTGGATAAAAGTTTGAGGTTCACAAATTGAAACTAATATAAGAATAATTTTGACATCAGCAATTTGCAACAGAAATGACGAGAGAGAAAAATATAGTGAGACAATATTCTGTTTCTGCTTGTATGTACCGTGTCCCTTCAAAACGTTGTTAATCAGAGTTTCGAACTCTTTACCGTTCTTTTGTAGCGCTTAGTAAATATTATCTTTTTGTTATCTCTCCTAAACACTGCACTGGCATCAATTTAGGTAAATTCGTTAAGTATTTTATCCGTTGATTTCTTTTGTCCCTATTTTTTTGTTTCTATACATTCGCACCAAGCAAGGCAATACAGCATCTCTGATGCAAGGGTTTACTAAGTACGATTGAATATTAGAATAATCAGCGTTTAAGGGGATAGAGAATAAAAGAACAAGAATTAAGAAGACAAAAAATAATGGTTGGCATTGCGTTTAAACATTTGAAGATCGTAGTTAACTGGGAAGCAGAAGCTGGAGAAGAGTTTCAAAAGCGCGAAGTGCAACGAAAGAAAATGTTACAACTTCCTATTTATTTGAACTGTAAATTGTCGAGAGCTTAACTTCCGTATGTCTGATGAGTTTAAAAAAGTTTCCAAGTCATTTTTGCTCATTAATTTGACTTAGCCATTCCAGCTCTCTGTTTACAATCTTAAGTGGAAGTATCGCTTTCGTTTGCATTTTCTCCAATTCTTTGTCATTGCCCATTGTTTCGGTCTTTTGTAATTTCAGCATCCTTCTGTAGAACTACATTTTTCTTGTTACAACTCTTTTCTCAATATGTGTTGATACTGTTTCTCATACACTGCCATATCAGTTCGCCGATATTACGTATTGCTTTAGTATTTTTCTTTGTTTATAATGAAGTTATTCTGTTTCTTAATGCTTTGCTTGGATTTCAGACCTCATACTTCACAATCCCAAATGCACCTTTTGAATTTCAGTGTAGCAGTTTCCGTCTATTGCTGAAATAATTCCCAGATATTTAAGTTGTTGTAATTGTTTGATTTTCTTGTTTCCAGTATGTAATTTATATTTTGGTAATTTATATTTTGGTATATTTAGACACCATATTTCACAATACCGTAATTTCTGATTTTTGTAAATAATATTTCATCTTTTCTTCACGCTTTTCTTCACCAGATTCTGTATGGGTTTTTGTAGTTTCTATTCTATGTCATCTGAATATATTTTATGTCTGCAAATAATGAATCCTCCCAGCATCGCCGCATTGTAACAGAATTTTACAGAAAAATGAAGAAATCAAACAAAATAATTCATATACTCGTCTATAAGAAGCTCGCATTTAAGTTTAGATTGTTATTCTGTTAAGAATCAATTATGCTATAGCTCATTTGAAAGTTAAGATTTTCCGGTTAAACATCATTTTTCAGGATCTTTATCAACTTAATGTGAAGCCTCCCATTAATCTTGATACTATATTTTATTTATGTACATGTTTTGTAATTGTTTCATCCTAAGCATGGCAGTACTGCCACTGGTGCGTAGGGGGATACATGAGAAAAAACAAATAGAAACAAGTTACAGGCGGTGTCGAAGAATGGATAAGAGAATGATAGGAATACTGAGGTGAAGGAAGTTATGGGAGAGGGGAGCAAAAAGGAAGAAACACCAGATACACGGGTCGTCGGGTAAGTAATAAGAAAAAGATGGGAGTCACAAAGATAAGAGATTGCAATTGACGTTGCAGTTAAACTCTTCGAGATTGTAGCTATGAGGGACGCAAGTACATGGAAGGGAGTCCAGCAGACAGAAAGTACTGGAAAAGAAAATGTTAAAATTAAAATGGAGGCTATTTTTACGATTTTCATTGTAAAAGGGTAGAACCTATTTGCCAGTTTAAGTGCACAAGTAGATTTGCATAGATAGGGCACCAACGAGCAAAGCTAGTCAGAGTAGAAGCCGTGAAAATGTTTGCAGAAGAGACAGAAGGAAGCCACATGCCGTCGGTAAGAAAGTAACTGGGGTCGAATTGCTAGATCAACACCAATTACATTGCGGTATATAAAATAGTACCTTCATTGTATAGTTATCAATATATTTTGATAGGGTATTAATAGCATTAAACAACTTTAAAAAACAACGTACAGAAGAAAGATTCCATTTTTAAACAAACAATTCAGTTATTAAAATATGATTTGAAATACTAAGTTTTTACAAATATAATGGCTACTCGAAATGTTGTATTTTGAAATGCCATTTTAACATAATATTCACGGTATATATTAGGTAAATTTTGGTATACGTTTGGTATTAATGTACGCACTTTTATAATTGGTATAATTTTGGTATAAATGTTGACTCTTGAATAATTTTTATTTTCAGACAGAAATATTCTTGAAGCTTAGGAGCCCTTAATTATGAACATGATAAAACAAGTCGTTTGCTTTTCATTCATATGTTCAAACTTGAGCCAATATCAACAGAGCATTGGGAGATGGGTTCTCAAGTCATTAGACAGTATGAAGTAGTTCCAAAAATGTCGTACTGTTCAGGGGAGCCTAGAAAAAGAAGAAGGTAGAGGACAGTCATGTAAACTTGACAATGAACAATTGCAAGCAGTTGTTGAGAAAAACTCAAGTCAATGTGTCAGAAAAAAGTCTCATAAGCTTCGTGTCATCACTGCAACAGTCTATTTGCAGAATGATAGCAAGGTGAAAAAAGCTCCATAAATGATTCTGCATGATCTTAAGAAAACATCGTTGGCGTTTTGAGGTTTGCTCTTTTTGTGTAGCACCAATGATTTCTTTCTTGACTGAATAGTCACTTATATTGAAAAGTGGATCCTTTATAATATATTGTTCGCGATGAGTCTCCTAAACATTTCCCAAAGCCAAACTTGCATCTACAAAAGATTATTTTGACTGTCTGGGGGTCTCCATTTGATGTTATTCACTACAGATATCTGGAAGTTAACAAAAGCATTGATACATAGCTTACTTGCAATCAACTTGATGAAATACATCCAAACATGCAAAAATGAGAACTGCATTGGTGAATTGACGGCCAAATGTTGAAAAGGTCATAGATTTGGTATACGAGCGTTTACCACATCCTACATATTCTCTTGATTTTTCACCAACTGATTATCAGTTCTCTTAAAACATAAACACAGTTTTAAATGGTATAACTTATAGTTCCAAATCAGAGGTTGAAACAGCTTTCAAAAATGTTGTTTCATCAGAACCAATAACCTTTTATCAACGAGGAATGGATCATCTCGTCTATCAATAGTAAAGGTACATAGATGCTTAAGGCTCGTATTTTGACTAATTTCAATAGTTCTGCAGTTCATCTTTCAAGAATAAAATGATGTTTCTGTCATCAGCCATTATTTTTGTAACATCTTAATAGCTTCTATAATTGATGAAATAAAAGTGACTACCACATGACAATCTGTCTCGGCATGGTCTTCATATAAACATTCGTTAACTGTTTGGTATCCTCAACCTTGGATGGCTCTTGGGCCTTGTATTTGTAAAAATATTATTAAATATAATGAATATTTGACTCAAGAACTGACATCTTTATACAGCAAAATTCTGTATCAATTTGCCTCGAAAAAAATGTTTTCTTCTTTTTAGTCTTTCGAGTGAGTCATTTGTTCATGATAGCCTTCCACATTTTATTTTTTACCCGGGTACTCCCATTCCGAAATAAACATATTTTTGAATCCTGCAAATTACAGAGGTGTAATTTATCCTCATTTTTCAATTTGTGAAATGAACTCCCGCTATGAAGCTTCGACGAACATTACTAACATAAGCCTTTCAAGTCAAGTGTCAAACATTATCTATCACCCTTATCATCATAATGTTAACTTGCTATAACCATTTCTTTTATTCTTTTCATTCGTTATAACCATTTTATACGACTCTTTCTAGCTTTAGTGATTTATAGCATTGTTATGTGAATTAGTGTATAAAACGCTCAAATCAATTCTAAAAAATGGCTCAGACTTTTGAAGGCAGGTCGGTTTAACCAATGATCACGTTCATTCGGACATTGTAGACTGGCGCTAACTGATCGCAAAGAATTGTCTCATAAAAAAGAAACGACTTCAGTGGAGAGCTTAAAAACATGAACAACAAACTGAGAACAACATTTAACTTGAAGGGAAAATAATGATATAATAGAGAGACAGCGGTTCTACAATTTAAACAAAAGTTTAGCAAGAAAGACCCTATCAATACAGGAAAGAGTAATAAATACTAGCGTACATGAGAAAATTGATAACCCGAAAATTTTGTTTTCAGCGAAATTGTTTATATTTTTCAACCAATATTAACTTCGTCTTCTTGGTAAATGAAAACTGAATATTTCTTCATACCATGAAATTTCCTCAGTAATCTGGTAATATAACTGTCATAAGCAATAAAGAGAACATCTATTATACTTCAATTATAGATTAGTGACGAATGAGTAAAGAATAGTGAAAATTAGTAGCACAGGATGGTCAGTCAATGGATGCTGAATATTAACTTATGAGGCAATGTCAAATAACAATGCAAAATTTGAATTAATATCAATGGAAACAGATTAATTCAAAAGAGGAGATCAAAAGGTGAAAAAAACGTTTAATCTCAGAGAAAACCAATGAAATGGATGTAAATGAAAAACAAAAAAAAACAACAAAAAACCGAAAAACGAAAAACGAAACAGGTTGCATATCAAAGGAAATCAATAAATAAAAGGAAGGAGGACAAATGAGATATGAGAATGAATGTTAAATAAAAGCATTGATATGGAGAGTTGAGAGAAAGAATATCTAAATCTCAAACGAAAGCGATGATAAAGAGAGATGAGATAGAATGAATGTGTAAATCTCAAACAAAATCTAAGATAAGGAGATTGGAGATAGAAAGAATATCTACATCTCAAACGAAAGAGATTATATGGAGATTTGGGATAGAAAAAAGACTGAATCGCAAACGACTGCGATGATATCGAAAGTGGAGAGAGAATGAATGTCTATATTTCAAACCAAAGAGATGATATGAATTGTAGAGTTAGAAAGAATGTCCTAATTTCAAACAAAAACGTTAATAGGGAACGTGGAGATAGAAAGAATATCTACATCTTAAACGAAAGAGATTATATGGAGAGTACAGATAAAAAATGTCTAAATCTCAAAACAAAGAGATTATATAGAGTAGATATAGAAAAAGAGTAAATGTCAAACGACAGCGATGATATGGACATCAGAGACAGAAAGAATGTCTACATCTCAAACGAATGAGATGATATGGAGAGTGGAGACAGAAAAAAGACTGAATCTCATACGAAAGTGATGATACAGAGAATAGAGATGGAAAGAATGTATGCATCTCAAACGAAATAGATGATACAGTTAGTGCAGATAAAAAGAATATCTAAGTTTCAAACGAAAGCGATGGTATGGAGAGTAGAGCTGAAAAGAATGTTTAAATTTTAAACGAAAGATAGTATGGAAATATTTTTTAATCATTTCACTCCAAGCAAAGCGGTACCGCCACTAGTGACCAGGGGTCTACATAAGAGAAGGGTGAAAGTTTTAGCAGGGGTAGAGCAAAGAGAAAGACTAACCAGTTACTGGGCTTGTCAGAGAAAAAGCAAGAGAAGAATGGGATTACCAGTGTGGAGACTGTCCTGGGGTGATCGAGAAAATACGAGAGAAGGGATAGAGTGAAGTGGACAAGAGAAGGGAATTGACGTTGCATTTAAATTCTTGGAGGTTGGAGCATGCCAGGAAAGCCAATATACGGAAGAAATTTCACAGGCAGGGAAGTGCAAGAATGGTAGCTGCCGGAATATAAGTGGCGGCTGCATTTAGTTGATTTAAGTGTAAATGGTGGGATCTCGTTGCCATAGGAAGAATGTCTACATCACAAATAGAAGCGATGATATGGAAATTGGAGATAGAAAGAATGTCGACATCTCAAACGAAAGTGTATGGAGAGTACAGATAGAAAAAATGTCTAAATCTCAAACGAAAGTGATGAGACATCTCAAACAAAAGAGTATGGAGAGTACAGATAAAAAAAATGTCTAAATCTCAAACGGAAGTGATGAGATGGAGCGGTGAGCTAGAAAGAATGGCTAGATATTAAACGAAAGCGATGTTATGGAGAGTGAAGAACGATGATGAGGAGAATAGAAATATTAAAATGTCTAAATTTTAAAAATAAATACTTTCCCGGCTTCTGCTCTGATGAACTTAGATCACTGGTGCCCCCTAGGTGCGAATTTACACGAGATAGTAGATTAGCAACTAGATCCCACCCTTTTACAGTTAAACCGATAAAATGAAACCGCAATTTCTGCTCCACAGTTTCTTTTCTCGCACTTCCCGACTATGGAATTCCCTTCCATATGATTGCTTCCCCGACGGCTACAATCTCCAGGAGTTTAAATGTAAGGTCAATAGACACCTCCTAACACACTAACTCTCATCCATTCTTTCAAACACTCTTCCCATCTACCCAACTCCCAGCCTCTGTATGCTTACCCATCTATCACCCTGATTTTGACATTTCCTATATCTAACCACTCTTTCTCTTACCTTCTCCTATGTAGCCCCATGCGTAATAGTGGCAGTGGAATGCCTTGCTTGGGGTGAAATGATTAAAAAAATGAACGAGATGACTTGTATTTAGAAAGAAAACGTCCGTGACAAACGAAAGTGATGATATGGAGAGCAGCAATATAAGAAATAATCTATATCGCAAAGGAAAGAGATTGCATGGGTAGTGCTGATTAAATAGGCCTAAATATACGAGCTGAGATAAAGCTGAGGAGACAATATCATGAGAAATTGATTAAATTAGATCAGATTAAAGAAGGAAGAGATTGGTGATGAATATGAAAAAGTAGAACGATATTAAACTTTTCATTTGACATTGATTCTGGTTTTTGGTATCCATCGCCATTCGATAAAAACGACAGGATATAAAAAGGTAAAAGAGACCGAATGTCAAACGAATGCAAAGAAATGGAGGGGGAGATAGAGAAAACAGAAAAACATGAGAGAGACGATGTAGGCATAACGTATTGCCATTTTTCTTAGAACTCAATAAATACTATCAGCCATTCTTTAAATTCTTTAAATTCTTTAAATTCTTTAAAATTATGCTGTATCGAAATGTATTGAATCTTTTTTTATCATTATTCGATTTCTGTGAACCTTTGCTTCACGCTTTTTTTTTCCTTTTATGCAGTTACAACAAAGTGTGAAATCGAAATATTCCGGGCATAGCTTCTGTTTTCATTTTGTCGATTGAATCACTTCACACCAAGGCAACAAGCAGAAAGCACTATTCATTGATGATCTTCACTGGTGTGGAACCGACACAGAAGTTGAACCATTTGTTCAACAAAATCGTTCCCTAAACAAACCATTAGACTTACAAAATCACTCAAAAGCTTTTTTTTTTTTTACCAGAGAATGAGTAAGAAGATGAAAAAAAAAATCAAAAAGAAAAAAAAAGAGAAAAATTTTCAAAGATGGCAAAGCGAAACACTAAAATAACAACCTTATTCTAACCAAGTAGAAAAGTGTTAGTGGTTTTGTAACCATAATAATGGTTACAAAACCACTAACACTTTTTGTAACCATAATAATTACGACATATTACATTCCTTTTACTTTTGCCCACATGTGATATTTTGTAAAACATTAAAAATATTGAAACTGGTTATGGTACTTGGTTATCATTTGGTGCAACATAACCGCTACTTTGTTATAAAAAAATGTTAACCATAAAAAGAGTAGTCGTCCTTGTTTTCCAAATATTATTCTTTTATCTATAGGTACCATAGATTAGTCCCTAAAAACTACAATAATAAATACTGATTTTGTAATCCACAAAAGATTCCCTTTAGAGGATTGACACAACAGAATCATCTCCCGTTTTATTATCATCTCTTAGTGACATGCACTGTACAAGAATACGATGAATAAATAACAACAACAACATTTACTGGATTTCAACCGCATCTGATTTTGTTGAATACGTTCAATTTGTCTCTAACGTTCTGTTTCTTTTATTTATTTGTGAGGTGTCAAGAATTTAGGGTAAGTTGCTTCTAAACAGATCCAATTCAGAATACTCCTCTTAGTTTGGCTCCCAATCGAGACTAGTCAGCCCTGTCTACTCTATTATTTATTCCATAGCTGGATGGAAAAAAGATGGATCCATGCTTTATCAAAAGCTTCTAATATGAAAGTTCTCTGAGTTCACTTATTTTTGTTTCAGCGTCGGCAACAGTTGCGTTATCTAAAAATCTGAAATACTATTTTCCAGATTTAAAAAGAAATCCAAATATTCCAAAAGATATTTCTTGAAAATTTTTGTTAATTTTTAACTTAAATTTTCTTTTAATTATTTTTTTCTAAATAAGAACACATTGATATTTAACGTAATTTTTTTCTGAGTTTCTAATCAGAATCTTGTTTAAATAAAGGAAAATTATTTCTGTTTGTCTTAAATTAGTCAGTCATTTAAGTGCCATACGTGATACACGCTTGAGCGATCATGTCTCGAAAGAGACATGACTGACTGAGCAGAAGATTATCCAGCAGAAGGTCGCCATGGCTTTCTGCGGTATACTGGTCGCCAGTCAAGGGTATAAGATCAAATATGTGCTGTTTTTTAACCCATAACTGGAGGGAAGAGACAGATTAATACCTTTCCTAAGGTTATTTGCGCGTAAGTGAATGCAAGGAATTCAGCTGGAATTCGAACTCGTCTCCCCGATTCCTCATTCCGAGTCGATATCCACTGCACCACAACGCATATCTTAAATTAGACCATAATGAAAAAATGACTTTAGCAAATTCATACAGAAAAATAATCATTATATTTTTAATAAAATAATTCATCTTTTATCATTCAATTAAAATGCGTTTTGCTTGATGCTTCTATGAAAATAAATGTAAACTTTATACGGATTTGAATTTGATAGCTCACTTTTGATCAAGCAATATCCATTCTTCTCTTTGTTAAAACTTGTTTCACGCAAGTAATTGTGGCTTCAGAAATATTCACTGCAAGTAACATAATTAACATTTCCTGCGTGTTCAATAGTAAAATGTTAATCGGAAATTATTTCATAACCCGTGAGCATACAACACTCTCCATCCCCCCCTCTCTCTCTCTCTCTCTTTTCTCTCTCTCTCTCTCTCACACACAAATATATGTACACTAGTATAGCAGTATAGCCCGGCATTGCTCGGGTGTAATGAACTCTTTAAAACTAATCCATTGTCCTGAAGTTCAGACATTTTGGACGTTGGCACGAAAAACGTAGGTTGTTGAAAAGTTGATCTCGAAACCGTATAACTTCTCCAAAAGCATAATCAGCATACAATGCAAACAACAAAAAGAAGGGCGTGTCTTTTGCCCAAAAGACGGCGCTGCCGCTACCACAATCAGTCAGAAGCAGACAAGTGAGAGGAAGTGCACACGTGGATTACTTACACTGTGCCAGGCTGCAGCTGGAAGTGGGGGTTACTCTCAAAAAAACCCTCTTTTTGCTATACCGATGGCTCATATTGTTGGAGTGAGCACATTCTTTCAACCATTTAGAGGCTGCTGGTTTTGAGCCAACGATTTTTGTCCACACAGCTTTCATTGAAGTCGGGACGTATCACATTACAGAGTCTTCTTTGAAGCATGTCAAGAACACTGAGATAAACAGTATGGTCTCCTGACCATATATGACAGCAGTATTCTATGCAAGGTCGGATGGTTGATTTGTATATGTGCAAGATGGATTCAAGCAGAAAAATCTCCTGGCCCGACACAGTGACCCAACCTTCCTAGCAGTGGATTCAGCTATTGATTTAGCTATTGACTCAATGTCATGGTTTCTCCTGAGATCGGAAGATAGAATAAGGCTGGAGAGGCGCAGTGTATTGCTCTCAGGGATACTGGCTTACGGTATATTTAAAAACTTTTTATGCAATTACAGTTTTCATCATTTTAAATTTTTATCATATTTTTTAGAATCTGCTAACAGGATCTTTTAGTAATTAGAAATATTGTTACATTGTAGCAGAAGCGAGGATATCATTTGTTTATCAATTTTTGTAAATTTAAGAACGTTCGTGAATGTTCATTCGGAATTTGAAAGCTCAGACATAGCATGACGAGGGCACAATACGTCCTAATTTAAAGTCTGGGGAAAAGTAAAGAGAACGAGTAATATCCAATTTTTTATTTCATTTTTTTTATTAATATTATTTCGATTGTGATTAGGTTGTTATGTCATGAAACGAAGGTTTCTGCTATACATATTTAAAGGTTGAAATGATAGATTTAACCGTTTTCTTTTGATTTTGGTGAGGAAAATTATCCAACCCTTGTCCTAGAAATTTTGACAGTCTCCTATTGATTGTAATTACAAGCATCCTGTTTGCTTATTTTTTTCTAAAACTTCCCGGTTGCTTATAAAATCCTTTTGTAGGACCACATTTCTCCATCTGTCTCATCTTCATCTGTGAGAAGATTTTCCAATTTTCGTTAGCATATAGAAAGGCGGATATTATAAACAATTCAGAAATGAAAATTTGTTTCTAATTGAAACGAACATTGCTGTTATTCCAATAGCATTTTGAAGTATATAAATTTTACCTCTCATTATCACTATCACCATTTCGTAGTCACTAACATTCTTTTTAATTATGTACGGAAATACTTCCGTTTCATGTCAGATGGAACGGTGACTAAATAATGTCACTACATTTTATATACTACACAAAGATAACTCTTCTTTTCTATCTACCATGGAGCTTGAACAATCATGACTCTTTACAAAATCTTATCCCTCGTGGGCATTAGAATCGTTTAACCATTTGTTAAGCCTCATTCGCCCACACCTTCCATGATCTATTCTTACAATCTCGTCATGTTATATATTCTAGAGGTTTACATATTTTACGTCAAAATACAACTCGCCAAGAACAACATATAGTGATTAGGCCTGCCCAAGAATTACGTAATTCGGTGAAGGGCATGAACTTATATAAAATACCGGTTTTATCCGGGTCGACACAACAGAGGACATAGCAGAAATCAGACAGGCTCAGGAGGCGAATAGTACACAAGAATAAAAAGAATATATCTTTATACACAAGATTTCCGTCGTAATATTTTAAGCCGATCATCAGCATTGGTTTGCAGGTTATACAGCATACGTCGCTCTGATATACGTATTTGGTATACATGCTATATTGAATTGGTACAGTCAGCCAGCTGAACTACTAACTTCCTCTATATCTTTTGCTCTCGATATGCATTGTGATAGTTCAGTCAGTCAGTTGAGTGTGACATGGGATATACGATTGGACGATCATGTCTCGAAAAAGACATAACTGACTGAGCAGAAGATTATCCCGCTTTATGTTGCTTTCTGTGATTGGCTGGTTGCTAGCCAAGACTATAGAACCCAAACTGTCTTGTTATTTAAACCATGACTAAATGGAAGAGACAGGTTAATACCTTTCCCAAGGGTATTTGTGTGTAAGTGAATGCAACGAATTCAAGTGGGATTTGAACTCAGTTCCCGGTTTCTCGTTCCAAGCCGATATCCACTGCTCCACAAACCCTCGTTCTTCATTATATGTCTATGAAATTCATGCTGTCTTTTTCTGGTTTTGAGTATAAGTTTTTTCTTACCATATCGTTACCAAATTCCTCGTTTCTCCCTCGCTCAATTCAGGGCCTTTTAAGTATATTTCTGTAAAAGCAGATTTCTGTTGTCTCCAGTTTCCTTTTCATTAATGGGTAGATTTACCAGCGTTCATCGCCATAGAAAATGATTGATATCAATTAAGATTCAGCATTATTTCTTTGTTTCTACCAACTTTTTCCTGTTTATTTTTACATTGCTTAGCTTTTGGAATGTCTGATTTGCTATTCCGCTTCACGTTCAGATTTCATTTTTTCATTTTTGATTCTTCCTAGAATGGCGTAATTGAGTGAAAAGCCTGGCCTTATATAAAAGATCGGTTTCTTCCGGGTCGACACAGTCAAAGGACATAGCAGAAATCAAACAACCTCAGAAGCGAAGAGTAGCCAAGGAAACACAATTCCAGCTGCCACTTCATCGTATGTGTTTATTTCCTCTAACTACTAATCTACATACAATTTTCACATTAAAGAGAATAAACAGAATATATCTTTATACACGCGTCGGCCGTCCTTACATTTTAAGCTGTACCAATTCAATATATCTAGTACATCAAAGCCGAATACCAGAGTGACGTATGCCGTATAACCTGTAAACCAATGTTGATGATCGACTTAAAATATAAGTTTTGCATTTTCTATTCTTCCTAGACATTTAAACTCCTATGCTTGTTTTTGTTGACTTCACTGAATAATGATTGCCATCTACGTCTTTTTTCTTTTGTACTTTACCATACTTTCTGTCTACTGTTAACAGTTAATCCTTTATCCTGACTTACCTTTACTAACATGTCTACTAGGTCTTGTAGTTTTTTCTGTATCAGATAGTAAGACTACTATTGATATCACAAACAATTAAAAGAAAAAAATCGAAATGATATGACACTATCAGATATTTTTACTTAATCGAATTGTTTAAATGATTTGTTTTCTTGAGGGTCTATTTTTGGCGTCCAATCGGTGAAATAGAGAAAAAAAGTAAAGAAAAACGTAGATGAAATTCGATTAACGGTGGCGAAAAGTTATATGTCTAAGTATTTAATTAGAAGTGCAATTAATTACTAAAAGTAATTTGAAGCCAAAAAGACCGATTGATTCTGTCGAGATTTCAAAAAATCTTTTCGACCGAGTTAAAATTCACAGAGCAAAAGAGTGTAGAGGGAAAAGATGTTGTGGAGTAAACAGCAACAAAAAAAAAGACCTTGAAAAACAAAATATAAGAACCTGTTGTCTGCATTTCTGGAAATGTCGTAATTGAATTTCTTGGCGACTAAATCTTTTTCTTAACGGAGTTAGATGATCTTCAGAAGGATCCAACATTTAAAATTATACACTCTTGTGTAAAGAAGCCATGCCCTGATACTTCAGCGAGCGAGCTAATCTTGACAACCATTAATATATATATATATATATATATATATATATATATATATATATATATATATATATATATTTCTAATGGCAATATATGCTCTTTGCATATAATTCTAATATATAAATATTCATTATTTTATTTCGGATTTACGTTTTCATCTTTGTTGTGGGGTGTTAATCACTTAACTATGAACTCTTCCTAACAGGATTTTACCTGAGAGGTAATCAGTCTCGTGGCTTTAGTTCAGCTTAGTCTGTCATTCCCCAGTAAGCTAAGCTTATATTTACTCTTTTTTTTATTGTATCTATTTTTGACTTAATATACGTTGTTAACATTACCACCGTGTTTAGACTTATCATTTTGTGGTCCCATTACTGGTCCATATCAATCAGGTTATTTTTCTGCTTTCCCAGTGAGTCAAAATGCGACACAAAGCCATTTAATTGTAGAAACTTAAACCTCAGCAAAAAGGTTCCTGGCATAAATCAGGCTCGGGCACCTATCTGTTTTTCCAGACGAGACTCTACCTTTTGACTAAAGCACATCTGAGTCTCTTCCCGCCTGGAGCCAGTGTCTGAGGAATTTGGATTTCCTAGCTGAACTCATCTTTGCTGTTGTTATTACAATTCTTTAGCCATTGTTCCTCGACACTCCTGAGATCTCTATGTGAATAAAATTCGAAGAGTTTACAAGAAACGTTTATTTTCTCCTAGGGGAGATAATTTTCGTTCCGCTGACGATACTTTGGTAAATCAAGTCTGATTTTTGCAAATATGCCTCAAAGATCCAGCGTACGTAAAACATCTCCACAATTTAATGTCGCAGAAATCTCTTCTGGACTGGGTAATGGGTAGCTATGTGATTCTAAACATTTAACACTGTCGGAAAAAATCAACAGTAACACGAGTTTTATGTTTTTTCTTCACATAAATTGCTGGTGCTGTCATTTCTAATTATCAATTTCAATTACACCCATTTCTTCAAGTCTGTCTAATTCTTCGTTGATTTTATCCAATCATGCGAACTGCACACTGTTTCTGCTTTAATACTCTCGTCGACACTTTTTCTACTATATTTTTGGTTTGATTTCGAACACCGATATCTCATACGATAGAACATTTTATCAGTTCCCTTCTTAAATTTTCACGTTCCTTTTTTTTTCTTTTTTAAACTGGTCATTCTTTTTCGATAAATATTAAAAGGTATATCTCATAGCTCGAACAATTCCATTCAGTTAGTACCGAATAAGTGTGAAGTATATTTTAAAACATAAGGATTACAACGGACTTGTTTCTGCTACTGCGTCAAAAATTTAAAAAATTGGAGAATTTTTCATTTTTTTTTTCTGAATTATTTCAATTAAATTTTGTTGTACTTCCATTAACAACTTGTCTTTCTAGTTTTAATTTTACGAATTTGGCTGCTAACTCTTCCATATTAAAAAAAATATACATTTCCCATTTCTTTCAGTCAGTTGTGTGCCATACGTGGGCGATCATGTCTCGAAAGAGACATGACTGACTGGGCAGAAGATTATCCCGAAGTAGGTTGCCATTGCTTTCTGCGGTAGACCAAGGCTATAGAACCCAATCTGTCCTGCTATTTAACCCATAACTGGAAGGAAGAGACGGATTAATACCTTTCCCAAGGGTATTTGCACGTAAGTGAACACAATGGATTCAACTGGACGGACGGCAAAAAATGTTTCATTTCCGATTCTAGTAGGCTTTGGGACTTGTATTGGTAAAACATTATTAAAACATTAATCTTGGACACTTCCAACAGCAGCAACAAAAAAAATGTGATCTACTATCAGAAGATAACATACATTACAAAGATAAGCATAATGTAGAGAATTCCTATCATTATTAGAAAGATCAATATATTGAAATTGAGAGTTTAGTTTCCTGACAACAGTTCTAATGAAGAGATTTTATAAATTTCAACCGAATCTAACACAAACTGTGTTGGCTATATTTTTGCTTTATGGAACCTTTTCATTTTTATGTAAGTCACCTTCCCACCGACGTAAGTTTACCTGTCTGTTTCTAATCTATAACAATTTTCATGGTAATTGTTCGGACGATCTCTTCTCTATGCTACCTAGGCTTTTCTAATTTAAGCTCAGAGACTGGCGTCGATACCTTATCAATTTAGAGTTGAGCTGACAAGATGTAACCCTAAATTCCCTTCTAAAAGTTTCTCGCACTTCTCGATTGTAAAAATCCCTTTCATCTCCATGTTTTCCAGACAACTTTTATCTGTAAAAATCTAAATGTAATAAAAATATACATACTTCTATTAATGACTAATTACATTTAATTCTAATTAAACTTTTTTCTCTTCACCTAATATTAATGTTACTGTTCCTAACTGCTAAAAATTATCATAGTAAGCTTATTAAAAATCATTAAATGAATGACAAAACAAAAAAATATAAAAAGTAAAAGCATATTCTTCGCTTAATTTAGACAAAGTGGCATGATAAATCGGCCACAGTTACAGTGAGCTACATTATGCAGGATGTTGTGGTAAGCCATTAACGCCTATAAAATACATGGCATATAAAAAAGAACTATTTTAGTTATGTAGAAAATTGCAAAGATAATGTCAGTCAAAACAAAATATCTTGAGGAGGTTAAAAACTGTACCATTGCTACTGTCATCACAACCATCAAAAATACCTATAAATTCATTACCAACATATTAGCACAGTTTCACCTATTGTTTTCTAAGTCTTGTTGGTTGATTAATTCCACGAGTATCCCAAACGCCAGTCAAGATATCAAGTCTATCAAATATTGTTTCATATTCCTCTTCAAAGAATTAGTGTTAAGAAATATATGTTAATGTATATTTTACAACTTATATCTTACTCTATATAAAATTTCCTGTCTTTCCTTTTGGTGTGTTAATTAATATCCGACAAGTTTTTCCATGTTTACGTATCCGACATCCGATATTTAAAATATTTTCTTGCTGATCAATCTACCTCTTTTGCTGATTATCATGTTTTTTTCTGAAATTTATTTTTATAAGATGCTGAAAGCTACCATTTTTTTGTTGTTCTTACTTTAATTATATCTTTAATTTTAATGCGTCACATTGTGGTCTCTAAAAGCAATATATTTACAATATTGGTTTTCTCTTTTGAGAGGATAGCGTTTTTATAATTAATGATAATTTCCATATAGTGTCCCTTCTCACTTAAGTTGATAACTTTAAGTTTATTGACCGCCTTATATACGATCATCTAGAACATTTGATCAATTTGAAAATGAACAATAGTCCAACCAGTCGTTTTTATACATTGTTTGAATCGGGGAAATTTGATTTGAAATTAATCAAAATATGAATATAATAAATTAAAATATATATATATATATATATATATATATATATATATATATATATATATATATATAGGCTGTATGTAAATAATGGAAACCAAAGTAATGAACAGAATAAAAACGAAGTTTCTCAAGGACACATGACCCAGTGGATATAGACCTAATCACTTGTGATTTCACTACCAGTATACAGTAGTGGTGAACAAATACCTTGAAAAAATTAAAGAGAGATAAATAAATGGCAACCAAAAGTGGCATCGCACATGGAATGAGAATAATATACTCCAGTGATCGTAATATTTCATTTCGAAATTCCTAGGACCTGAAGAGGGCCGGAACGTACAACGGCCGAAACGTCGTAAAGATGCCAGTAAAAACGAAGAGAATTGTCTAAAAGATATAAAATAGTGTCAATTAGAATTATAGACAAATACAAAAAAGATTCTACGACACAAAATGAAGAAATATGTGGAAAAATAAAAATAAAATCAATGAATTATATAATAATAATAATTAATAATATTAACAGATCCAATGAGTAATGATTCGTCATGGGTAATTTATTTAAATCGGAAATATGATACCCACTTGGCTTTGACAAACGCTGTAGGTGATGTCTATAAAAAGGTAAAACTTTTCTGCTTATCTTACTTCTTTCTCCAAGATGTAGAACCACGTCGTAATTACGTTCTCAGTGATAACATTGTTTCCTGGTCCACTGACGACTGATATCTCTTCCTATTTTCCAACACATAGCGCCCTCATGCGGCTTTAAAAAATATCAACCTATGATGCAATTCAAACCTCCTCTTTGGTTGTTCCAACTCTGCGCAAAGCTAACGTGAGAGCGACGCTTTTAATGACTTACTCTTATTTTTGGATTAAGAAAAAAAAATTAAGTGTTAAAACCTCTGTTATAAAGTACGTACAAAACTTTATTTGCTTTTAAAACTCAGCTCAGTATTGCCTAGAGCTCTACTATTATTACAATGCTTACACTTATTTTTCCTAACATCTGGATCTAAAGGAACATATATAAAATATATTAAGACCTTTCTTTCACTACAGTCGCTATAAAACAAAATAATGTTCTCTGTTTGAAACTAGAGTTCTTCATACTTCTTTGTTTGTCTTATGTGAAAACACACTATGCCTAAAATACATAAACAATGCAAATCATACAAATTCCAAAAAGACTTAGCGATTCTGACACTCACGGGACATTATGGGTATAAAGGCCAGGTGGAAACGGCGAATAACATATCTAAAAAGCGGATGAGAGAGGATGAGAGCAAACTTACTTCGAGGGATAGAAAGAGAATAAAGATTGCTAAGAGGTGAACAAAATAGGATGTTTTGTATATCACCCATATCTTGAGGAAACAAGACGCAAAGAAGATCTACTTAGCTTTCTAAATAAACCAAAAATATTCCATTTTGATATCGCCATCGGCAGTTGTCGAGGCTCTTACTTAATTTCTTCCACAATCTGTAATAGCTCCTCTTTTAACGGCGTGTTTAGATTTAGGAGAGGCTATAAATTGCTGGAAGTCAAATATACTTCTTAGATAATACAAAAATGGATGATAGAATCCTTCACCAAATTCACAAAAAGAATGAAACTATTAATAAACCTAAGTAGATGCGCTCGTTCATGCAAACGCTTAATTGTCCCTTATTTGTTGTCAGTTTATATAAAAATCCTCCAAATTGGTAACATGAATTTCAGTTGCTGGATACTCGCCAGGTTAAAAAAATCCATAGTAAATAAATAGACTTACTTGTCATCTGGTGTACATTGCTTCCCAGCCTTTTAAAGAAGAGTAAATGTTTATTCCTTGTTTTCTGTTTAGGATTATATTTCCGGGTTCTTCTATAGTCGTGTTATTATTCACTTCTAGTATTCCCTTGCTTCGTTGCGTCATTATCACCTTCTTTGAGTTGAATTGATTAGAAATATGTCAGCTGCCATCATTAAAGTATTCACGTCTCACTACTAATTATGTTTGTTCTGAGAACCATTAAATACCTTTTTTTGAAAAAGAGATAAACTTTTGATTTAATAAGGAGACGGGTTGGCAATGACTTATCAGGTAATTCGTAATCTGACCATCATTTTAGTAATCTGACACTCATTTTAGCAATACAAGACTGATTTTAGTAACCCAGCACTAATTTAATTAATCTAACACTCATTTGAACTATCTAACACTGATTTTAGTAATCCAACACTCCTTTTCTAATACAAAAGCTAACACTCATTTTAGTTATCCAACACAGATTTGTACAATATAAAACTTATATTAGCAATCCAACACTGATTTCAATAATACGATTTCTTAAATTTTTGATTTCTCAGATTAAAGCACGAACCAGACACTACGTTTTCGTGGCTCTAGCCGCTGCATCAGCGGTTTTTTATCACTTTCAAACACTAATAAGTTATGTGTACTGATATTTGATTCACTTTTTGTAAGAACTTGCTGAACTTTAGATACAGCCATAGATACATCAAAACTCAGGAAGTGTATATTGTGGTGCGAAACGCAAACATCAAATTTTGTCTAAACACGTATTAGGGATCATCATTTCACAGTAGAGATCTGTCTTCGATCAGAGTCCGGCTCAATTGTATCTCTGTCCGAGGAGATGTGGGAAGTGGAGAAAAATAAATTACTTGGAGGGTCCCAGCTTCGGTGAACAGATGCCTGATACTGCAAGTCTTCTTTAGAAGGATAAATCGGTGGTCGCCACCGATCCCAGGAAAACCAGCGGCGATGAGAAAATTGTATCCCTATCCCGAGAGTACGCTTTCGCATCTTCAGGTTAAATAACTAACCTTGTGTCACAACTCACACCAGTTGGAGTGCAGTGCAAATATAACAAGACTTAGCTCGCCTTAGTTGATCGTACCTCGCAGCAGGTGCCAACTACTAGCCTGCCCTAATGCTTGACCCTTAACTGGAGGTGAAGACAATAAGGATCCCTGCTTTTTGCAAGAAAATTTGTGTAAAAGTGAACCTCTACCAAAAATCGAACTCAGCTCACGGATATGTTTTTTCGATTCGATAGATCCCACAATAATAAATCTATTAGTGTGGAATAATTTTCTTTTGATTAATTGGCTCGTGTCAATCTTTTACAGAGTCGTGGGTATGATAATAAACTCCATCTAGCAGCAATAGCTATGACCGGGAAGTCTTGAAGAACGCAGGACCAATCCTTAATTTTTATTCCCAGGGCCACCCTGATCCAGGGTTTTGGCAGCTTTTAGTGACTCAGCTATGGAAAAACTGGTGACAAAACATGAAAATATAAAAGTACATTAGAAAATATTACCAGTAATATATGATCATAATAAAAAGGCTCCTGGGCATGAGAGTAAACTGCATCCGGCAGTAAGGCCTCTGATCAGGCGATTGTGAGGAGCATGGAACCAACTCTTAATTGCTGAAGTTCTCAGGTCCAATCTGACCCCGGTTGGTAGCACCTGTCAATCTCCCAGCTATGGGCAAATAGTTAACCCCCAAACTGTGGTGAAAACACTAGGAAACTATAAAAATAGACTTATAAAAATATTTACATAAAAAGAGATTTTATAGAAAAAATATTCATTTTTGAAGGAAAAATATTACCAATACAATTTTGAAGAAAAATTTTTCTCAGCAAAACATTTTTAAATACAAAACTAGAAGCCATTTTCAGTTTTCTAAAATAAAAAATAATAAAAACAAATTTTCATTAAAATCTGAATAAATGAACCTTCTCACAATAACTGAACATTTAAAAAATACCTTAAAACTACACCTTTTTGGCATTAAATTACACACATAGGTTGATAAACCGTTAAACAAAACTCAAACTCAAACATAGTAAAAAGACAAACTAAAAGAATACAAACAATAATCTTTTGCAAAAAATAGTTAAGCTCACAAGAAAATAAAATCACGGGATTAAATGACTAAAAAAGTGTTGATATGTCGTTAAACAAACCAAATGAAAGCAAATCACATCAATATTCTATATACACCTATCTCACTTGAAATTAGTATTCCAATACCAGCGTATTTAGTAAAAGCGAAAACACCGTCCTCTGGTTTCGGAGTGAACATATTTAACTATGTTAACTATGAGAAAATATTGTTTTTATCTACTGATTGATTTAATCCTTGAATATATAATTCTAGTCGGCACTTTAATAAAAAATCTACATTAGACGTTTGATGTTTCAAAAAGACTTTTTCAGAGGAATAATGGTACTATTGATATACATGTACGCTAAATAGAAATTGTTTGCATCCGATGTATCTAGATAGATGATCTTAACGAATTCAGCTTTATAAAGGTTATCTACTTTTTAATTTTTAATCAGTTTTTATCAGTTGTTTTTATCTTTATTTTATTAGAACAAAGTTTTTTTTTTAGGAAAAGAGATATCCCGTATGAAACTGGAGCTTAATTTACACCCTTGTACAAATTAATCGGCCCAAAGCGAATAATATCTTATTAGGATTTTTTCCATTCTCCATGATCCCATATACGTCGTCTATTGGCGTTTTTTTTCCGACTGCGTTTTCTTTTACGCTTTGGTCTAATCGATCCAGTTTGTTTCTTCGCTTTAATGACACGACTCACAGTTAGAATGCTGACATGATCTATCTTTAAGGGTTGCCAGTGTGTTTGTGTAGCGTAACAATTTTCGTACGCTTCCTTGGAGTAACGTCCATCGTAGACGATTGCTGTAGGACAAATAATAGTGTCTGAGCGCGATAAAAATCTGATGCAATCACAGATGACGCAATACTTTTCAATGACAAACATTTTCATCATACACCCCGAAAATAGATTTGTATTGCTGCAGAAAACTGCAAATACCCTATTCTGATAGAAAAATAGAAATCGATTACACCCTGGACTTCTTCTTTTTCTTCATTTGCTATATCCTTTCAGGACGTAAGCCCTCATGTCTTTCCACGTTTCCCTGTCCCTCTTAGGCTCTTAGGACGCTTTTTCCTGTTACACCATGCAACCTTAGTTCTGCCATCCACTTGCTCAGGCCAATCAAGTACGTTACTCGCTGGTTTCCCCTGTCTCTTCTGCCCTCTACCTGAACTGTTAGTATCAGGTTCTCCAAGCCCTCCTTCCAAGTTGCATATCCCAGGAACTTTAGTTGTCTTTTCCTGATGCTCAGTATTAATTTATTTTCGTTTCCATCTTTTCCAGAACCTAAGCATTGGTCACATGCTCGATCCACGATATCTGCAGCATCCTTCTGTAGAACCGCATTTCAGTTTCTTCAAGTTTTTCCTTCAAGTTTCACAGGGTTGTACAGTGGAGATTTGTTGGTTTGATTCACTTTCCATATATTTTCACGTTAATATACTTATCTTTTAATTTAACAGAATTCTTAACTAAATATTTAATTAATTTTTAAAATAAACCTTTTGTGTTGGGATAATCAACGCATGAAATCACGCAGGGATCGCCACAATAGCAGCAGCAATGGTCAGATTGGAATAGATATGAAAGAGTAACATCAGCTTTCAGACAAAGTTCAAGCTCTAAGAATCGCTGCTTGCATTCCTCCTCTTTTACACGTGTGAGACATGGACCCTCCTAGCTGCGACGGGAAAAAGATCCAGATGATTCTCAAAATGATTCTAATGGGATCACAAAACCAATGGTTATCTACGAAGTAAGGCCAACAGACTGGCAAGGCGATAGACATCTCTTCTCACCACCATTAAAATTCGGGATATGGTCTGGTTATGATTTATCACGCGGCATGACAGCCTCTGTACCCATTGAGATTTCCGGCATCAGATCAACATGGAAGAACATTTTTTGTCATTAGATACCCACGACGATTGATAATGATGATGATAATGATGTTTATTTAAATTCATAGATATTTCAACTATATATTTTTAAAAGTTTTTTGGTTGTTATTTATTTACATGGGGATTAAAACAATTATTGTTTATTTAATAAATTGTAAAACATTCAATATCAAGTTTACATAAATTATTTTTGATTGTCGGTGTTATTGAGGTGATCCGTGATATGATGTGCTTAGTTATATGAACATTATTTATGTACATCTTTATCTATAGAACAACGGTAAAAATATCTTACCTGTTAATCGGACATTAACAAAGGTTGGCATTCTTATCTCAGGCTGGCGGCGCAATCCTTATCAACGTTTCTAGAAAAGTTTTTTGTTCTGAATCAATCCAAGACAATAGATTAATTCTGGTCTTTGTCCGTTCATAGGATAGATATAGTTAACGAATAAATCACCAGGAAAACACGTTGAATGGGTGAAAATGGCGCATGCGTAATAACTAAGATTCAGAAAGGAGTTAAGTGAAAGCTGGCTCCCAGAAACTTTATCTGTTAGGATAAAAAGGAGGTAATGCTATTCTTTCTGTTTTAACAATGTGCAGTTGCAATTATTGACAAAACAGCGGAAATGTTTTCAATGAAAAATCGAAGAAAAGACGAATGCAGAGTAGTTAGACGCTAAAAACAGCACACGCTACGAATGAAATAAATTGTGGTATTATGGACGAAAGGAAGTAACAAAGAACACAGAGAGAGAAAACAATGTCTGACCATTTCTTCTTAATGATACTGCTTTGTCGGTTGGAATCGAAAGATGATGATGATTATGATGATGATGAAACTAGTACCTGCTCTGAGGAAACACCGAGAAGAAACTGCTATGAAGAATTTCTTTTTTCTAATCAATGAGGTGGACATCTTGTAGTATAAATCAGAACAATGTTTTGATGTTTAGAGAAAAAGGCTAAACAAATAGTCGATGTATACAACTCGTTGCACCTTTCAGGAAACTGTTCTCAACTGACATTAGGAGAAAAGACACTGGCGTCTCTTCGTTGCACAGTATACAATAAATGTAGATGAGTCCTCGAAGAATCACAATCCATAATTGCCGAGAGAATGAATCACTGCACAGACCCTAACGTCCTTGGCCCACGTGATTAATGTCGGCTCTGTCAGTCACTTAAGTGCCATACGTGATACACGCTTGGGCGATCATGTCTCGAAAGAGACATGACTGACTGGGCAGAAGATTATCCCGCAGTAGGTTGCCATTGCTTTCTGCGGTAGACTGGTTGCCGACCAAGGCTATAGAACCCAATCTGTCCTGCTATTTAACCCATAACTGGAAGGAAGAGACGGATTAATACCTTTCCCAAGGGTATTTGCGCGTAAGTGAACACAATGGATTCAGCTGGAATTCGAACTCGGCTTCCCGATTTCTCGTTCCGAGCCGATATCCACTGGACCACAACGCACATCCTGTCGGCTCTGTAAAAAGGTAATAAACAAGTGTTGGGTCTCTGTTTCCCCTATCTTCAATTAATTTGAAGTGTTATCACCACTTCTTTATGACATCAACTCTCAAATTAGCATCAGTGCTGACAATGAAACCCTTTACTTATTCCTCAAAAGTAAGGCTGATTAGTCAGACAAAATGGAAAAAAACCCCTCAAGACCCGTTAACTTGGGCAAAATATAGCTTGCCAATTTTACTCCCTCCAAGATTAACCTTTTCTCTCTTACTCATCTGAGAGACACCGCTCTAGCTTTTATCAGCATAGCTGTTACTAAACTCCATGAAAGGAATTCATTGCGCTTATAGTGCTAAAGTTATCAGCTGACATTAAGTGGAAAAACTATATTGAATCCAATCCTAGGTAAGCTGCTAAAAGACTCGATCCACTGTGTCGTGCCAGACAATGGCTCTCTACAAGTTCCTATGCTGATAGTATTTTTCTCCCTCTTCGAAGTCTTAAACTCCCGTGCCGCTATTCCTTCATATAAATTTTGTCAGATAAGATGCTCGTGGTCTTCCCGTGTTGAACTTGTGTGACTAATTTTATTGATCAACTTTCTCAAGTTATTCATTAGGTGTCGACTTAATGCTTTTAGTTAAATTGCTGTTGGCATTTAAATAAGATTGACCATAAAAGAAATCCTTAAGCGATCAAAAATACTAACACAGTAAGAAAAAGCTCAAATTAATAAGAGAGGTCAACACAATAGAAGGATATCGACCTAAATGACAAGAACAAACACACTAAAATGCAATTAAGTAGACACCTATTCAACACAAAGGAATTCAGCAGACACTCGCTCACAATAAAAGGGGTTAAAAATCAATAAAAATAAATCAAACGCCAGCACACTAAAAATAAAAATAAATAAAAATAAGACCAACCAATCTGCAAAAAGAACCCTCCCACATAAGAAGAAACCCGGAGCACAACAGCAAAAACCCAGTCCTGATGAGTGAAGAGATCATATCGGCGTCGTCACGAAACATCGAATCGTCATGAACCCACTTAGCTAAGTTAAAACCTGCTAGCCAAAATACATTTTATCAGCAAAATTACTGAAAAAAAAACAATCTTGACGCTAATCATTATTATAATTCAAACTTATAACCTTTGCCAAGACCCTCTTGTTTTACTCGCGCTATCCCTTTTTCTTCATTTACATTAGCAAGAGGTTGTACACAGCTGGCAGTTGAGATATTTCTGATCAGGTGGAACGGTATGATAGCAATCAACCTTTATTGTCAGCATTTTTGATTTGGGATTATTCTTAAGTAAAATGCAATATTTCTTCAAATACATGACATTTAAAAAAGCCATGTTGAACCAAAAATAGAGTATTGTTGTAACGACTATAGAAAACTACATCTACTGCTAAGAATGATGGGTCACTGTGTCGGGCCAGAAATTTTTCTCGTCCGAATCGATCTGGAATATTTATAAATCTACTATTTGCCCCCTGCAGTGAATACAGTTTTATATCTGGTTGATGCTCCTACTATGTATCGCGAGGTTTCGGACAAAATCCTAAGAACGATCTGCAGTGTAATCGATCCTGACTTGGCATCTCGGCTTCAGTCACTTTCTCACCGATACAATGTGGCTTCCCTCTGTCTTTTTTTTTACAAATATTTATAGTGTAGCATGAATTTCAGCGTGCTACTATATTGGTATCTGAGTATCATTCTTTTATGGTGGAAATAGTTAAATGTATCCGCCTATTCTACCCCAATAGCTTTTGTCGCACTTCCCGCCTCTGAAACTCACTTCCGTTTACTTGCTTTCCTAATAGCTACAATCTCCCACAATTTAAATGCAACTTCAACTGTCATCTTCTATCTTCTTGAATTAAGTTCATTTTTAATCCTTTCTTCAATATTTCCTTTTCACAGTTTTTCTTTCACTGTGACACTGTGCGCACTAGTGGCGGTTCCCGCTTGCTTACTGTGAAATGACTGAACACACACACACACACACACACACACACACACACACACACACATATATATATATATATATATATATATATATATGTATATATACTGGATCTCTATTCTCCACACTTTTCAGCCGCGACAAAGTTAAACTTTGTTTATGCGGACGCGTGTTTGATTAAAAATTTTCCAAAATATAACCTTTTTGCCACAGACTAAACCAAGCTAGTCTGTCGCCACTCTATACTTATTTTCATGGAAACTTTTCATATGAGCTAAGTTTCTTCGTTCCAACTGCTCCGATCTTACCAGTCAGGATACACCCACCACACAGAGAGTCAGTCAGTCAGTTATTTGCCATCGCTTTGGGCGATCATGTCTCAAAAGAGGCATGACTGACTGGGCAGATGATTATCCCGCAGTAGGTTGCCATTGTTTTCTGTGGGAGACTGGTTGCTAGCCAAGGCTATAGAAACAAATCTGTCCAATTATTTAACCAATAACTCGAGGTAAGAAACGGCTTAATACTTTTTCCAAGGGTATTTGTGCAAGAAATTCAACTGGAATTATAACTCGGTTCCCCGATTTGTAATTCTGAGCCGATATCCACTGCACCACAACACAGAGAAAATCAACACATCCCAATTCTTTTCTTATTACATTGGTAAGGAGGGAGACGTTTTCTTTCCTAGAAATGTTACTTTGTGGAACAAACTCCCGAGAATAAGATTTGCTTGTCAATATGATCTTCAATTCTTCATGTTTGGTGTCAATCGTTATCTCTCTAACATATCATTTTCTGAGCGAACAATTGTATATTTAAAGAAAGACAATAATTTATCTTTACATTTGAACCAGTGTATAAAAGTTCAGTAACCACGACATGCATTAATGAACATATGTCTAGAAAATCAGTAAACAAAACTCTGTCATTTATCTATCCTTCTACGGTGTAGGATGTGACATAAGATAATTTGAACGCGTGTAACCTGTAAGCAAACAAATTGTGTAAAGATAAAAAATGATCCATTCAATTCGAAAAACTGTCATACTATTGCCTGTTTCCTCTCTATGGCATTGTAAGAAATTTCACTGAATTGTTGAATGCCTTGGGATCTAGTTTCTGTCATAATTTAAGAAAAAATAATGCTAAAAATTTTAGGTCGCATATTTAGTAAAAAAATTGAAGTTAGCATTCACGAAGTGCATTGACGTATAGAGGAACAAAGAAAATCAGTTGCTAAGATAAATTTATATTTTATAGAAAAAAAGATGCTAATTATATGTTTCTAATTCATTCATGATTATTTAACGATCAGTACATAAAAATAAAAATTAAACCATATAACAAATATCTTTATAAGACAAAAAGTTGGCTAATGATCAGAATATTTTGCGAGGTGTCTGCACTGAGTCACATAGTCAAGGTGAGCCAGGCGGGTAGGGGAATACCTGTTGAAGGTAACAGACGCAAAAAACTTTCTGTCAAATGAAATTTTTTGGGATGTCCTATTTGCATAAAACTGTGCCATTCCAACGTTAGGTTCCTTCTTCTTTTTCTATGTGCCCTGTCCCTTCAGGACGTAAGCTATCATGGATTTCCACGTCTCCCTATCCCTGGTGGCTCTTAGCAGGCCTTCTTCTGTTACACCATGCAACCCGCGTTCCATCATCCACCTGCTTAAGTCCTTGAAATATGATATCCATTGCTGTCACTTGTCTCTTTTTCTCTCTTTTTGGCCTGTTAGTATAAGGTTCTCCAAGCTCTCCTTCTTCATTGCATGTCTCAGGAACTTCAGCTGTCTCTTTCTGATGCTCAGTATTAATTTCCTTTTTGTTTTCATCAATTCTAGGACCTCATCATTGCTCATACGCTCGATACATGATATTCGAAGCACCCTTCTGTAGAACCACATTTCAGTTGCTTCAAGTTTTTCCTTCATCTTTGTGGAGTACATAGACTAAACTATCGCCTGGTTCACACGCCACCCACATCTATTGATACAGGTGAAGAGGCTCATCCCTTGTTCCTTGTTTAGGATGTGGTTTCCTTCTTTCTCTTTTCCAATCTTTTCATTTCTAAGTATCCCCCTTGCGCTTCAGTGGCGTTACCGCTTTGCTCGGGGTGATATGATTAAAAAAAATATTGTCGAGCATTCAGTGCCATATTGAAAAACTGACAATACATAGCAATCCAGTACTCTCTTGTTTCTAGCGAAATTGTCCTGTTTATTAATACTTTACTCAACTTCTGGAATGCTTCATTTGCCATGCCAATTGGCCTTCGGATATCTGTGTCACACTTTCCTTCTTCTGTTATAACACTTCCCTTGTATTTAGATTTTTATACCTGTTTGATTTTAGTATCCACGACCTGTATTTTCATTTCGCGCTGCCATTCGGTTTTCTTGCATTTTTAGTCCTTTCTTATCACTCTCTTCAACTATCTTCTGTAGGAGGTTTTGTAGTTTCCTTTCTGTGTCTGCTATCAGCACTGTATCATCTTACCTTAGGTTGTTTAAATTGTTTCCTCCGATGACAAATCTAGGAATAACTTCTAGGGTCCTCAAAATATTGTCGCTGTACAAGTTGAACAGATCCGGTGAAAAGTCACATCTTTGTCATACGCCCCTTTCTATCTTTGTAGGGCTTATTAGCCATGAGAAAACTCACCCATCACGTGAACTGCATGATATCGGCTAGAAAGAAAAATTACGATGACAAGTATTTCTATGTGCCTTGTCATTTCAGGACGTAGGTGATCATGAATTCTACATCTCCCAATAGCTGGCTTCTTTTGTTACACCACGCAACCCACGTTCTCTCATCCATCTGCTCATGCCATTCTAATGTTATCCGCTGTTTTCAACTGTCTCTTTTTTTCCTCTATCTAACTTGTGAGTATCAGATTATTTAAGCCCTCCTTCCTCATTGCATGTCCCAGGAACTTTAGCTGTCTTTTCTTGATGGTCAGTATTAATTTCCTTTTCGTTTCCATCCATTCGAAATCATCATCATTGCTCACTGCTCGATTCATGATATTCTCGGCATGCTACTGTAGAACCACATTTCAGTTGCGTTAAGCTTTTTCTTCATTTTCGATGAGATTTTCCAGCATTTAATGTCATATTGAAGAACTGACATCACATTGCAATCCAGTACACAGTTATTTGTTTCTAGTGAAAGTTTACTGTCTCTTAATACATTACTGAGTTTCTGGCATGTGTCCTTCGCCATGAGTATTGGAGTAGATAGACTAAACTATCGCCCGATTCACACTCCACCCACGTCTATTGAACAGGTGTAGAGGCTCATCCCTTGTTCCCTGTTTAGGATATGGTTTCCGGTTTTCTCTTTTCCAATCTTTTCACTTTCAGGTTACCGCCTTGCTCGGGGTGATATGATTAAAAAAATGCCATCTCTGTGTCATACTTTTCCGTCTTCTGTTAGAACACTTTCCAGATAATTCAATTTTTGTACCTGCTTGATTTTAGTATCCACCACTTGTATTTGGAATTTTGGGCTGCTCTTTTTTTCTGATGAACATGTATTCAGTTCTCTTGCATTTTATTTGTAGTCCTTTCTTGTCACTCTCTGCAGCTACCTTCTCTAGGAGTTCTTGTTCGTCACTTTTTCTTTAAGCAATAGAAGAAAAAGTGTAGGTTAAAAATAAATAAAGATAAGTCTGAATCAGTGATTCAACAAACTTTATTTTCTGAATTAATATTTGCTTCCGCTTCACCAAATTTTATATGATCAACAGTACATTTAAAAAGAAAAAAAGAAGAAGGAAAAACAGAGAGAGCGTTAAAGGGACATAACCGAGGATTCAAAGCCAGAACATAATTATTGTTAACTCTCTTCTCCAATTTTCGGATCATAGTGACTATATTATTAATGCGTGACATAACGCGAAAATTTAACAAGGATAAAATCGTTCACTAAATATAATTATTTATAATGAAACTGATGTAAGCAATTACAAGGCCCATATTAATATTTCAAATTTTGAAATCATATATATTTTTGGCCAATTAAATTTAAAAATCTGTTTCTAAATCATTAATCAATCATCCTGCCTCTTCTGTTATCCTATTCCACCGCACCTATAAGGAGCGGTTTATGAACCACTTAACAGGTCTGATTATATTTTTTTTCTAAAAAGTTAAAGTTTGTAACCCTAATGCTGAGATTTAAAAATGTCAGGACCCAAATGTAATGATTGTTAACGAGAATGAAACATGAAAGGCGAAAGATAAATACAAGCTGAAAAAAAAAACGAACGTGTTTTCATATTCTAAGATTAATAAGTAAAATAAATCAACATTTGAATACGCCACAACTTGTACGCTTGATTCTTTTACAACAACCAGAAATATTCTTTCAACTTCCGCAGTGATGTTATTTTTGCGAAGACTGAACACATTAAACCAACCATCACTTAATTCCGTCTTCAATATGTTAAAACAATTTTTTTCGTTTGAAAGCAAATGGAGCCAAAATCAACAGATATATTAAACACAGTCCAGCTTCATACCGTTTGCTTTTTTCTTGACTGACTATGAAAACATTACGAGATTCATGAACTCTTCTAGTTTGTGATATTTCGCTAAAGTTTTTTCTCTTTTTTTCACTTCCTGATTTTGAAAAGATGATATGTATTTTTTTCTACGAGAAAAAAATGCTATTGCAATTACTTACATCTTGAATTAACTGACCAATATTCCACGAATATTTACGGACTTCAACTTCGATGAACTTTTTAATTCTTTCATTTGTTGCAGTTGCAATAAATTCATTCTTTGGAATTTACCTCTGAAGATGATCTTGGAAAAGATCGAAAGATTTTGGGTTGACAAATGTTACTCTATTTTATTAATTGCAACTTAACGTCAAGAAACTCATTACTTAACTGTAATAGATCAGTATAAAATAGACAAAATATGTCGACACTATTCACTTATATATATATATATATATATATATATATATATATATATATATATATATATATATAGCATAATGATGAATCTGGAAACAGTTTTAGATTCCATTTCTATAATCATAAACTAAGCATACACCAAAAAACCTTTTTTTTCCGTAGCCCAACACTTCAATCAACCGGGACACACATTAGAAAACTGCAAATGTTTACTGATAGATTCCGATTTGAGTTCTACATACTCACGCAGAAAGAAAGAAAAATACTGAATTTTAAAATTAAATACATATAGGCTAGAGTTAAATAAGGACTTAGGTGTTTTGAATCTTTATAAATATTTCAACAGTTAAACAATTTTTAGATAGACTTAAAAATTTTATCTTTAAGCAACATTTAAAAGTATGATTAAAGATATGTTTACGTTTACAAATATTAAAAAACTCTAAACTGTAAACATCTTTCGACGAACGCTCTCGCAACGGACGTTTCTAGTTTAAATTTTAAAATCGGTCTGAAATATCAAATATATATATATAATAATAGAAATAAACAAATACTGTCAAAAAATATATTTTTAAACTTACAACTTTTTAGTAGTTTTTCCTCTATATATATATATATATATATATATATATGTGTGTGTGTGTGTGTGTGTGTGTGTGTGTGTGTGTGTGTGTCTATTTAGGCAGCAAATTTTCTTTTAGACATGTCAGATTAAATACATTTCAAAGATTGCGTCTGCTAATTTTAAATAAAATCCGTTCATACTCACAGATAATCTTTAGCGTATTATCATTGAAATTAATAGAATCATCTATGAATACTGTAGTAATGTTCTAAAATATTTCTTTTTATGCTTTAACACGTTCACGACTATGACATTACAGCATATAAAAAATCATTTTGGATAAGTTTCACGTTCTAAATAACGCTAGCAATTTGTCAATAGTTGTATTTGAAGCAGAAAAAATACAGTAATTTTTAGCCACATATTTTTCCGGCTATTTTTTGTTACCATAACTCACACCCCAGAAGATGATCTTGGAAAGAGATAGAAAGTACTTGGGTATTTTGAGAAATGAATGATAATAACATCTATCAACGTTACAGCTCATTTCTAACATCTTTCAATTATAATATCCAAAAGATTATCCGTGAGTATGAACGGATTTTAATGACAGTAAGCAGACACAATGTTTTCAATATATATAGAGCACTCTGGTTACTGGCCTATGATACGTCAGACGCTAAAAGTATACCTCCTTCTACCGAGCACCCATAGCTCAGAGGTAGAATCGCCGATTGACGCCAATTCGGTCGGGTTTCAATCCTGGGTTAAAAGCAATCGGATGTCTAACCGTACTGATGAGCTGTGATACCGCGAAACAGATCTGTCTGCGGATGACTATATATATATATATATATATATATAAATTACTTACTGTTGTGATTATTAATTATGATTTCAATAGTATCAGTACAGAAATTCCAAATATCTCCATTAGTTAGGTGTATGCTATGAAAGCAATTAAAAGGTTTAAAAAGAGACCAAACACCTGCACAATAAAACAAATAAATAAAAAGAAAACCAATCGCAAACAAGACCAATCATCACATCAAAGCACACTGAGCTTTTCATAAATAAGAAAAAGAAAAAAAAACTGCGATATCGCAACAGATAAACCCAACCTTGGTAAGCGAAGGAACCATAACGTTCTTCTTACGAAACATCAAAGTTGGCATGAGCCTGCTCAATTAAAGTGACAAATTCTTTGCACACAAAAACTATTAATGCTTTATATATCCACCCCAATATCGTGTTGTTGATTAGTAAAAGGATTTTAGCGATGACTCTAGTGCATCCGACAAGTTAGCTAGAACCATCGCTAAAATTCTACTACCGTTACCCTGTAAATTGCGCACATAAAGCACTCGAGCGACCTACCCGAATGACTAAAACATATTAAAATGGCTAGAGTGTTTAGACATAGAATCACTAACCATTATCTTACCCATCACAAAAAGAAATCATAGATATGCAAATTAATTCTTAAGAACTGTTCACACACACACACACACACACACAAAAAAAATAAACACATATAGTCACATACATAGACAAACAGACGCACAGGCACACACACACATGAATAGATTATTAATTATACTTTAGAACATGTACAAACTACTACAAAATTGTACATTTTGTTTCGACACTGAAAGGACAATGTCTCAGCAGGTAGTTAATAATACGTTACCACCATTATTAACTACCTGATGAGACATTGTTCCTTCAATATCGAAAGAAAATGTACAATTTTGTAGTAGTTTTTATATGTTCTAAAGTATAATTGATAATAAATATTCATTGCTTAATTTTATATCGAACACTGTTTTAAATTAATGTTTTGAACATTGCAATTATTGTATTCATTCTTTATTCATTCGGATATATATATATATATATATATATATATATATATATATATATATATATATAATGGATTCTCCCGTCGCGTTCAACGTATGAGGGTCCAACCTTTTTCCAGCAAGACAACCACACAGAGATTTGTTTATAGTGGTGAAGGCATTGTGTAGTACCATCCACACTTCTTGGAACTGCTGATAACAAACAATTGGTGCAGATGACTGCCACAAATCGCACGAACATCAGACCTCAATTATTTAACCCATAATTGGAGGGAACGAACGGATTAATACCTTTCCCAAGGGTACTAGTGCACAAGTAAATGCAGCGTGCTCGACTGAAATTGGAACTCGGCTCACCGATTTCCCCCTCCAAGCCGACATCCACCGCACCCCAACGCACATCCGTGAATGCTAACAGCACCTGGTATTCCCAAGTGGTCACCCACCTAAGTACTGACCAGGCTCAACGTTGCTTAACTTCGGTGATCGAGCGGGAACCGGTGTATCCAACGTGACATGACCGTTATATATATATATAAGACCAGAAGTGTGGGAGCATACTTATTG